>SJYQ01091790.1:632409-670625 GCA_006410935.1 Redunca redunca | reverse complement strand
CCATCTCCCCCAACCCCCAGCCTCTGGGACAGGTACATATTGCCAGGGAAAGAACAGTGATCTGAGGTCAGAAGACCTGGATTCTAGTTCCTACAACCTTGCTGGGCTTCTTAGACAAGTTCCTCAAGTTCTCTGAGCCTCAGTTTCTTCATGTGCATGGTGAAGGGGGTGGATAAAATGATTTCTGAAGTCTCCAGTCAGATTTCAGATTTGCTTAAAGTACGTGGGATATTGCTAAAGAAAAAAACGGCAGTGGCCTTTTCTGCTCAGGCATGAAAACCATGCTGAATGTTTGTTTATTTAGGAAAGGATTGTCTTAAAGAGTCTTTTCTTAGAAGATGAAGGTGGAGATGGTGGATGTGAGGGCACATGTGCATGCCAGTGCACGCCTGTATGTACATACGTGAGCTAACATGCTTATAAATGTAGCTTGGGCACATGTGTATAACAGGGCCCTGAGTGTGCATGTGAGATATGTGTGCCTAAGTGTCCTGGTGTGTGTTTAATGGGAGACACACAGAGGGTCAGCAACAGCAGGTAGCTGAGCATACAGACACTAGTAACAGCTCATTGTATGCAAACTGCTTAGCACCAGCATTAGTCATTCTATTGATACCGCTGACTTTAAAACAGGGAACATGTCTCCTCGGTAGCATCCTGGACTTGAGAAATGAGTACAAGTTTTAGAATCAAAAGGATCTGACTTCACATCCTATCTCTGGCATTTGCCTAGCATCTTCTGCATTCAGGTTGACACAAGGATGAAATGAGAAAAGGTCTACGATAAACCTGAGGACAGTGACTAGACAAATGTCTAGTCAAGGCTATGGCTTTTCCAGTAGTCATGGATGGATGTGAGAGCTGGACTATAAAGAAAGCTGAGCACCAAAGAATTGATGCTTTTGAACTGTGGTGTTGGAGAAGACTCTTGAGAGTCCCTTGGACTGCTAGGAGATCCAACCACTCCACCCTAAAGGAGATCAGTCCTGGGTGTTCATTGGAAGGACTGATGCTGAAGCTGAAACTCCAGTACTTTGGCCACCTGATGCGAAGAGCTGACTCATTGGGAAAGACCCTGATGCTGGGAAAGATTGAAGGCGAGAGAAGGGGATGACAGAGGATGAGATGGCTGGATGGCACCACTGACTCAATGAACATGAGTTTGAGTAAACTCTGGGAGTTGGTGATGGACAGGGAGGCCTGGCGTGCTGCAGTTCAGGGAGTCGCAAAGGGTCAGACACGACTGAGCGACTGAACTGAACAACTGAGGATAGTGAAGGGCTCTGTAGATGCTATTCCCTCCCTCTTCTTCTGTATGAGTCAGTTCAGTTCAGTTTGGTCACTCAGTCGTGTCCAACTCTTTGCGACCCATGAATCCCAGCACGCCAGGCCTCCTTGTCCATCAACAACTCCCAGAGTTCACTCAAACTCATGTCCATCGAGTCGGTAATACCATCCAGCCTTCTCATCCTCTGTCATCCCCTTCTCCTCCTGCCCCCAATCCCTCCCAGCATCAGGGTCTAAACATTAACTCAAAACTCAGCAGCTTAGAACAACAAGAATTCATTACCTTATAGGTTCTGTGGGTGTGACACCCAGGCAGTGCTTTGCTGGGTCTTCTGGTTCAAGGTCCCTCACAGGCTGCAATGGAGATGTGAGCCAGGGCTGAAGTCTCATGCAAGGGCTCAACTTAGGGAGTTTCCACTTCCACATCAGGTAGCTACTGGCAGGCCTCAGGTCCCTGCTGGCTGTTAGCCAGCGGCCCCCACCAGTTTCTTGCCACTGATCCTCCCTATAGGATGCTCATGACACTGCAGCTGGCTTCCGGCAGAACAAGAGCGAGCGAGTGAGATGGAAGCAACAGTCTATTGTCATCTAATCTCAGAGGTGACATCCATCTTTTTTTTTTTTTCCAGACTCTGTTCATTAGAAGCCAGTCATTAGGTTCAGTCCACACTCAAGGGGAGGGGATTTCACAGGATAAAATACCAGGATTGGGGGATCCTTGGAGGCCTTCTCAGAAACTGCTACCTGTCTGTCCTCTGGCTTCCCCTAGTGATTCACATTCTTCCCACAAGAAAAATACATCTGCTCCCCTCCCAAGATTCCTGAAAGCCTCCTCCCACTTTGCATCAGCTCAAATTTCAGAACCTCATCAAATCAGGCCCAGGGATTGCAGGAAGCTCCTTGGGACTAATTCCTTACACACAGCTCCTAGAATAGAATTCCCCAGAATCTATAGGCCTGTGAAGCGAAAGACATCTGCTGTCTCTAGTATAACAGGCTAAGCACACATGGTGATATCTTTCTCCTTTTTTTCAAGATTTTTAACAAATATTCTCATTTTGTGCTCCACTAATTCATTTAATCAGCAAATATTTATTAGTTCAGTTCAGTTCAGTTCAGTCACTCAGTCGTGTCCAACTCTTTGCGACCCCATGAATCACAGCACGCCAGGCCTCCCTGTCCATCACCATCTCCCAGAGTTCACTCAGACTCATGTCCATCTAAATACTTCTCATTTTCTTCATCCCATTTTACCAGTGAGGAGTCTGAGAATTAGAGGCAAAATATTACCTCTTGGCCCACTGGATTATTTTCCTTCAGTAAAAGGACCCCTAGGGTTTGCCTTCAATGAGAATGGTCTAACCGGACCTTCAGTGAGGTTCGAGTTGGTTTAACTATTAAATTATCTTCCACAAAGACTAGCCATTGAGATTTTGTGTGTGTACGTGTGTGTGTGTGGCAGAAAATCTAAGACTGATGCAAGAGAATAAGAGATCCAGAGTACTGCTACTAAGAACCAATCAAATATTGTAGTAAAAGTACAACTTGAGGAATTCAAGTCAGGATTAAGGCAGATAAATTTGAAAACTGCCTAATGGATCGTACCAATCAGTGCTGTTTGTTAACTGTGTCTACGCATTCAAACAGTCAATTTTTTCATAATTACCAGATCGCAGTCCCTATTCCTCAGAAATTCAGATTCACCTGGTTTGGAGTGAGCTTCAGACACTACTATCTTAATCCTCAAGTGATTCTATGGGGCAAACAGGATTGAGGACCACTGGTAGAACCAGAACGTTGGAGAAGACTCTTGAGAGTCCCTCAAGAGGGATGGCAAGTGCTCACACTTAGCACGTGTCCCCCATCTCCTAAGCCCCAGACAGACATCCTTAGTTAGTTGGGCACCTCTTTTCCATTGAATGGGATGAAGACTTTGAATCTTTATCATCACAGGACTTCCGGCAGCCACTGCCAAGGAACTGAAATTGACATGGGAACCGGGCCATATATACAGTTTCTGACAAGCAACGTTAGACATGCTTTCCCAATTCTTGAAATTATCAGGCATGTGGAAAGCTAGAACTCTCTCATTCTTAACAGACCAAATCTGATACAGACAACAGCGGCTTAACTGCATGCCGTTAAAGGGCATTGGAAGAGCATAGATGAGCGGCCAACGTGCAGAGGAGAGGGACAACCAGGTCTGGTGAGGACTGGTTTCAGAACCCAAGATGTTCAGCTCAGAGATGACCCCTGGGGTAATACGCATGAAGGAGTGACCCTCTTCTGAGTGTGTGAGGCCCAACAGGAGGGCTTTCCAGGAGGAAGACTAGGGTTCCATCTATGGAGAACCCTCTTCATGAACTCCCTTTCTTCACATCCCAACTGTGACACGTACTAGTGTGAACTTGCACAAATGACTAAATAGCTCTGAGCTTTCTCTTCCTCGCCTTCCAAATGGTGATAATGGCACTTATTTTACAAGAATATTGCGTGAAGAGAGGAAGACAAAGCACCTGGCCCAGAGTGTGTGGCCAGCAAATGCTAAGTGTCACCACTCTGTCACTCTTGGTGGAGTGCAGGCTCCCCAGAGATGGTCTCAGAATAGAAAACAATGCTTCTAAGTGCTTCCCTGGGGCCCAGCAATTTGTTAACATCCTGTACATGCGACACATGCAGCCCCAGGCCCCAAACTGGGAATGCCAAAACCGCACCTCTTTAACCGTGTCAAAGCAGAAGTCTGCGGGCTCTGCCCACTGGTGAAAGGGGGTAGGCATGCTCCCTCTAAGTCCTTCGCCAACGTGACCTAGAGCTCCAGGGGTTCTGTATGAGCTCGAGCACTCTCCTCTCGGATCGCCCCTGGCCTCCTTATCAAGCTCGACATCTTGTCCTATTCCTTCTGTCCCAGGAATGGCCAAGTCTGGTGTGCTGTGCCATCCTATCCCTCTCCTAGGTCATGGCCCTGAGCTCTTGTTCCCCACACTACCCCTGGAATGGAACGTATTACCTGGACACAGAGGTCCTGCCCAGTGTTCTCAGGTGCTATAAACACAATCACAGAGCTGACGGTTCTCTAATTCTCCCTGTCTGTGTGGCTTTACACATTCCACCTGCACCATTCACACAACCCTGCTAATAAAGGTAAGTCCAGTTAATATCCCCATTTTAATAATAAAAAAAAAAACTTGGTGAGTAACAATCTTTGACTTCCAGTTCTCTTTCTAAGGCATTAGAAAGCCAGGATTTGAAATCAGGGTGATGATAGTAAAATCCACAAATAATGGAATGGAAACTATTGGACTTAATATATGTACATAGCTAGGTCACTACGAACAAAGTTATTGGAGGTAATGGAATTCCAGTTGAGCTATTTCAAATCCTGGAAGATGATGCTGTGAAAGTGCTGCACTCAATTTGCCAGCAAATTTGGAAAACTTGGCAGTGGCCACAGGACTGGAAAAGGTCAGTTTTCATTCCAATCCCTAAGAAAGGCAATGCCAAAGAATGCTCAAACTACCGCGCAATTGCACGCATCTCACATGCTAGTAAAGTAATGCTCAAAATTCTCCAAGCCAGGCCTCAGCAATACGTGAAACGTGAACTTCCAGATGTTCAAGCTGGTTTTAGAAAAGGCAGAGGAACCAGAGATCAAATCGCCAACATTGCTGGATCATCAAAAAAGGAAGAGAGTTCCAGAAAAACATCTACTTCTGCTTTATTGACTATGCCAAAGCCTTTGACTGTGTGGATCACAAGAAACTGTGGAAAATTCTGAAAGAGATGGGAATACCAGANCTTGGAAGGAAAGTTATGACCAACCTAGATAGCATATTCAAAAGCAGAGACATTACTTTGCCAACTAAGGTCCGTCTAGTCAAGGCTGTGGTTTTTCCAGTAGTCATGTATGGATGTGAGAGATGGACTGTGAAGAAAGCTGAGTGCTGAAGAATTGATGCTTTTGAACTGTGGTGTTGGAGAAGACTCTTGAGAGTCCCTTGGACTGCAAGGAGATCCAACCAGTCCATTGTAAAGGAGATCAGTCCTGGGTGTTCTTTGGAAGGAATGATGCTAAAGCTGAAACTCCAGTACTTTGGCCACCTCATGTGAAGAGTTGACTCACTGGAAAATACTTTGATGCTGGGAGGGATTGGGGGCAGGAGGAGAAGGGGACAACAGAGGATGAGATGGCTGGATGGCATCACCGACTCAATGCACATGAGTCTGGGTGAACTCCAGGAGTTGGTGATGGACAGGGAGGCCTGGCGTGCTGCGATTCATGGGGTCGCAAAGAGTCAGACACGACTGAGCGACTGAACAGAACTGAACTGAGGTATAGAAATATATGAATCCTTATGGAAATGTGCATAAGTACACATGAATGTGTATGTGTATGTATATACATGTATCTATTTCCCAGCTCTGTCCTTTGAGAGAAACTAGAAGCAGTATCAGGCTTGTCCGATGGCTCATCAATTAAAGAATCTGCCTGCAATGCTGGAGACCCAGGCTTGATCCCTGGGGTGTGAAGATCCTCTGGAGGAGGGCATGCCAACTCACTCCAGTGTTTTGCCTGGAAAGTCCCATGGTCAGAGGAGCCTGGTGGGCTACAGTCCATGGGGTGGCACTACTGAGCGACTGGACACACACAAAAAGAACCAGCCACACAGATCTTGGCTTGTTTCATTATGAAAAAACATTATCATGAAATGAAATCTGATAAGGCGTGTGGGTTAGATAAGAAAATTCCTTGTTTTTAGGAAATAGGCACAGAAAAGCTAAGTTGCTTCAGTCGTATCTGATACTTTGCAACCCAAGTGGACTGTATCCCTCCAGGCTCCCCTGTCCATGGGATTCTCCAGGCAAGACCACTGGAGTGGGTTGCCATGCCCTCCTCCAGGGGACCTTCCCAACACCAGGAATCGGACCCGTGTCGCCTACGGCTCCTGCATTGGCAGGCAGATTCTTTACCACTGAGCCATGGAGAAGCCCCAGGTTGAGGGGAATGAAGATGCAAAGTTTAAGGACGTGCTCACCACACCCCTGTTGTCATGTGCTGCTTCCATGCAGGGCGGTGGAGAGGATGCCGGCATCAAGGCCACCTTTAAATTCAGCGTGGGTGCCTCTGGCTGGGTGACTGAGGGTGAGGCTCTGGACCCCTCCCCAGGTCAACCGCCTCACCTCTTTACCGGGCAGGCTGGAAGGACCTCACCGGAGGATTGGGAGGGTAACACTCTGAGGGCGCTTTGCCAGTTCTAAAGGGCATTCAAGAGTGCTGCACCATAATAATGCTTCCCTGCAGGCCTTTGATAAGCCCCAAATGTGAGGACCGCCACCTCCACAGACAACACAGCCTCAGACTCTCTGTGCAAACACCTAGTTACTCACTCAGGGACATCACCGGAGCCTGGCAACTACTCCATGGCTTCCAGTGGTAAAGGCTAGAGGAGCCTGGCGGACTACAGCCTGTGGGGTCACAAAGAGTAAGACACAATGGAGCAGGACTCCAGGCCCAACACTGGTCTAAGCTGAGTGGGAGAACAAGCCTTGTGGGAACAAGATAAGCCGAGTCTCAGCTCCTGGGACTGTTGACTTCCAGGACGATGTCGTTCTACCCAAGCCAGGAACCTCCAAGTCTTCTTAAAAGGTATCAAATCATAGAGTTCTTTAAAAGAGAGAAAAGAAGGGGAAAAAGAAAGACATAAAAATAACCTCAGTGTTACACAGACTCATTTAATCCTTGCCCAGACTTTTGGGGTTAAGGTACCCATTTCTTAGACAGGGAAACTGAAGCTAGGAGACATGCCCAAATTCAGACAAGGGGAGCTAAATGTTGAAGGTGGGGTTGTGGTACTTCAAAGCCTGGGCAGTGTGGCTTTCAGGCAGGCATCTGGCACCTGGACTCAGGAGCCATTCGGGGCCGAATAATTCTTTGTTGTGGGAGGTCATCCTGGGCACAGCATCTCTGTGACTCTCTCTTAGCAGCATCTCTGGCCTCTGCCCATTAGATGGCACCTCACACCCGATTGTGACAACCAAAAAATGCTCCAGACACATGTCACCCGAGATGAAAACTGTCCCCACTGAGAACCACAGGCCTGGGTAAAATCCTGGCTCTACCACTTACTAGTCATATGACCTTGGACAACCAACTTAAGCTCTCTGTGCCTCAGAGTTCTCATCTGTAAAATGGAAAGATAATAGTATGTAAGGTTAGTGTGAGAATCAACTAGGGATTAAGAAAGCACCTGGTCAAAATGCAGGCTCATTTTTCCACTGTTGCCTACCCTCCAAACACAAAGTAGCACCCAAGGTATGTGTACAATATAACACAGGGGGCCCAGCCTGGCACTCCATGTCCACCTCGAGGGCTGGGATGGGAGTAGGGAGGGAGGCTTCAGAAGGAAGGGACATATATATGATTATAACTGATTCACATTGTTATATGGCAGAAACCAACAGCATACTGTAAAGCAGTTATCTTCTAATTTAAAAAAAAATAAAGTGTGAAAGTTAATTTTAGAAATAAACAAAATCAGCTTTACATGTGGATATAGGAGTGTTCAGTCGGTAGAGAATCTGCCTGCAGCGCAGGAGACCCAGGTTCAATCCCTGGGTCGGGAAGATCCCCTGGAGAAGGAAATGGCAAGCCATTCCAGTATTTCTGCCTGGAAAATCCCATGGACCGAGGAGCCTGGCAAGCTACAGTTCATGGGATTGCAAGAGGCGGACACGACTTAGCAACTAAAGCACCTCAGTGTTTCATAGGGGTGCATCCGTTTAACCAGGTAATGAACAAATGAACGAGGAGTGTCCTGATCCAGGCATCAGTGCATTTGCTGAAGAAGATGCTTTGGCAGCTCTTCTCACCTCTGCAGGGCAGTTCAGGAAGACTCCATGGCCAGGCTCTCCAGTCCAGCTTGGCCACTCACGAGCTGTGTGACCTGGGGCTAGTTCCTGAGCTTTCTAATGCTTTCATTTCCCCATCTGTAAAATGGGGGTAACAAAAGTGCCTGCCTTGTGGGGTTGCAAAGATTGAATGAGTCTGCGCTTGTGCAGCCCGGGAACAGAATGAGCCTCTATTGTACCCGCTGCTGCTGTGAGCATAACCCTCTCTAGCCCTGCAGCCACCCGGGCGTGCTTCTCTCCCCCCACGGCACCCCTCAGGGCTGACCACACACCACCCCCGCACCATCCCCTGCACGGAGCGCTCCTCCCCTGGACCTCATTGTCACCCTGAGCCTTCCTTCTCCATCTGCGTCTCCCTTCATGCCTCCCACTTGACCACCCTAAATTAAACGGCAGCCACATCACTCGACTCACTCTGGTTTATTTCACATCTCTCAGTATCACTGCCTGACATGACAGTTCAGAGTCTGGATGGCAGAACCCTGCGGTACAGTTCAGTATTTTGTGTAGTAGTATCGTCTGGAGAAGTGTTGCCTGCTGTCTCTCTCTCCCACTGAAGTATGTTTCCCGACACCAGAGGAGTTAATTGGTGACTATATTCCTAGAAGAGTACCTAGCACATAATAGGTATAAATGATTATAATGAATGATGAGTGGTATTTTGCAGAAGGCATTCCCAAAGTTCCCACATAACGCATATCCTAATACAGAAATTATTTGGACTGGGGCCTAGAAAGATGTTTGGCAGCAATTAAAAAAATTTCTTGTCACAACGGGTCCTTTAGAAGAGTTGCATTTTTGAGATTTTCAGATCAATTAGAGTTTCTCAAACTGTGTTCCCTGCAACTGTGACCTCCAGCCAGAGAGCAAGAAGGAATTGCACCAAACAAGGATTCACAGGGCCAAAGATATTAGAAAACAATGCAGAATCCCAGGCAGGGGATTCACCAACATCGACTGGTAAAGCTCTGAGAAGCCCTGTAGGAAACTGATATTGGACCTGGGTTTGCTGAATTTATTTTACCCTAGACTTTATCTACTGATTTTTGCAACATGGAACATGATTTGGAAAACTGTGCCTTAGTATAAGTCTTTCAATTTACAGAGGCAGACAGAAAGTTAGGCCCAGAGAGGTTAGTTGACCCATTCGAGGTCACACAGCTATCTCCTGAATCTCCAAGCAGGATGCTTTTCCCTGTCCTTGATTTCCCCAGTGGTCCCCTTAACAATCAGCTCACAAGAGGTCACAAATGGAACACTAGACCTCAGATTCCCATATCAATTTGACTCAGTCATAAATGAAAACTAATGTATCAAATAGGACTCACTTTCAGTCTCATCATTCCAGAGAGAGTGTGTTATTCATTCAACAACTGTCTATTAAGCGTTGCATGCCAGTCACTGCACATTTTGCGGTGAGCAAGACCTGGTTGTTCAGAAGACTGACAATAAAATTATCCCTAAAGAGATCAAAATTGATTGAACTGTCCTTGAGAAACCTGCTTCAAAGTAGGGACTTGTATGAAATTACATATTCACATTTCCTTTGCTTCCATTAACAATGCTCACATTTAGACCTAAGGGTAATAATATGCTCTGGTCTGGAATGGCTCTGGAACTAAACACCTCCCCTCTGCAGTGCAGGTGGCAGAGAGGAAAAACTAAAAGACTGGAATTCATTGGAATTTTTTGTTTCGCACCTCGACAGATTTCCCAATTTCAAGTTCACTCAAATACCATCTCTGGCTCCTACATTTTAAGTAAAATGGATTCCCTCACTTCCTGTTGTCCACAAATGAAAATGTCTATTTAAAAATTGGATTTGTTTTTTAAAGCATATCAACTCAAACATTTCAAAACTCCTTCAGAAAACACAGTCGATCAAAAGCCAGCTAACTTTAAAACACTATAGATTTGAGTTTGAGAAAGACCTAGCACTTACTCTATATGATCTTTTCAGTGAACCGATAGCATCTGTCTAGGGATCAGGAGAAACGTTTTATGTTATGTCGTTTCGAAAAGAAGATTCCAACTGAGAAAAAACAATTGGGATATCGGGCTTGGGAAGTCCATATTTGATGCTGTGGCATGGAGCCAGCTTTCAGCATAGACTTGAGATGTGTGTATCTAATTTTTTAAAAGTTGGGGATATCAGAAACTCTTGCCCCTGTGTGTAATTTTAAAGCCAAAGTGTCAGTAAAGAAGATAAATGTGTGCTTCCAGACCCAGCCAAAATCCTCCCTGCTTTTAAGGATGCTATTGTAGCTTCTCCAGGAGCCGTCCTGAAAGCCAATCTGGCAAAGCAACAGTAATCACCCCACAGAACTCATAATTTGTGTTTATTAGACATCAGAACAGATCAGGAAGAATTCCTCAGCTGGAGCAAAGACACACAGAGAGCAAAAACGACAGAAACACAGGCCACGGGAAGCAAGGTGCAGGAACGACATACACACACTCCCATCAGGCTACACACACGTTGAACCTATTGCTTAAAAATCAACCCAAACATAAAGAAGTCACTTGTTCACAATGAACAATCTATTCACTTATAAGGGGAGGGGAAGGTATATTTTTTAAAGACCAAGTACCACTTTGCAGGGGGGGTGGGGATCAATTACCATCTTATCTTCTCTAACAGAACCGTGGGTCCATCTCTGCTAGGCCAGTGAACATTTGACCAAGCTTTTTCCAACTGCTCTCTCCAAATATTTCTACAACAAATCAGTCCGCTGAGGTTTCTGAGCACATGGACTACTACACCGACACTGAAGGCCTGATAAACTTAGCAGCAGTGGAAATGTCTGTTTGTGTGTGTCCCGTGTGTATTCTGCATGCTTGTTAATGCCTGTGCAGTTATGTTGATCTGCGAAGAAGGGTGCTTAGGCAGTTTAATGGAATCCATTTGGGGTGAAAGGTGTGATTTTGCCCAGTGAAATTCCCCCCTCGCAGTCCAGCTCCCAGACCGACGGGCCAGCAGGGTCACCCTCCGGGGACGTCTGAGAGATCCGGGACATTCGATCAAAAGGGCTTGCCTCCTCCTCCTCCTTGTCCACCTCTGCATCCCCCGGGGTCACCTCGTTGGGGATCCGATGGACATAGGCAGCTGCGATCTCCTGGTGGAAGGCGGTGTCCTGGTTGTAGGAGATGAGCTCGTTGCTGATGTTCACCGTCTCCACCTGGGTGCGGGAGCACAGGTGACTGCAGCCCAGCAGTTGGGCGAACACCTTCCGGAAGTCAGCGTTGAAGGCATAGATGATGGGGTTGAGGGAGGAGTTGGCCCAGCCGAACCAGACGAAGACATCAAAGGTGGTCTCGCTGACACAGAGGAAGCTCTTGGGGTGTCCGCTGCAGAAGGGGACCATGCAGTTAAGGATGAAGAAGGGCAGCCAGCAGCACACGAAGACCCCCATGATCACCGATAGGGTTTTGAGGACCTTAGTCTCCTTCTTGATGGATGCCCGGAGGCCCGTGTCGAGCGTGCAGGCTTCGCGGCTGCGGCAGCTCTGCGCATGCTCCGCGGCCCTCTCCAGAGAGGAGATCCTACGGATCTGCACCTGGGCGATGCGGTAGATACGCGTGTAGGTCACGATCATGATGGCCACCGGGATGTAGAAGCTGATGAGCGAGGACGAGATGGCGTAAGTGCGGTTCAGGCTGGAGTCGCAGTTCTCCGCACTCCTATCCGACTCCCCGGCTTCCTCCCAAGGCGTCCCGTTGGCCAGGTTGGATGGAGGGTCCAGCCCACCCCTGGCGCCCACCTTGTCCCTGTGCCAATGGAGCTGGACTGGGATGAAGGAGATGAGGATGGACAAGGTCCACGCCAGGCCGACCATGACCAAGGCCACACGCTGGGTCATCTTGCGCTCGTAGCAGAAGGGCCTGGAGATGGCCCAGTAGCGGTCCACGCTGATGATGCATAGGTTCAGGATGGAGGCGGTGGAGCACATGATGTCGAAGGCCACCCAGATGTCGCAGAAGGCCCCAAAAGGCCAGTAACCCGCCACCTCGGCCACCGCCTTCCAGGGCATGACCAGCAGCGCCACGAAGAGGTCGGACACCGCGAGGGATACGATGAACACGTTCGTCATCTTGGCGCGCAGGTGGCGGCTGCGCACGACGGCCGCGCACACCAGCACGTTGCCCAGCAGGGTCCAGACGATGAGCAGGGTCAGGAGGCCGGCGGTGACCACCTGCGCGGGCCCCAGCAGCGTCGCCCCCTCCGAGTCCCCCACGGCGCCCCCCTGCGCCAGCTGCTGCTGCCCCGACCGCGCCCGGTGCGAGGTGCCGTTGCGCCCCGGGGGCAGCATATCGGGTTTGGCTGCAAAGGCGGGCTGCGCGCTGTCCCAACTTCTGCCCTGCGCCCCCCGGGCGGCCCCATCAGGTACCCGGGGGGTGGCACCCCGGGACCTGCAGCTTAAGGGATCCCCGAGCCCCGGGGGGCGCTCACCGTGTGCTGCGCTGGGGGGGTCCCCGGGTGCGCCGGGACCCCTCTCGCATCCTCGAGTGCCACCGGCTTGGTGACCGCGTTGCGCCCCTCTGGTGTCAGGAAGCGGCGGGTGCTCGCGGGGCTGTTCCCGGCCGCCGGCAGCGCACCAGCCGGTGGCTGCAGCGGCGGCGGCTGTGTCTGGTTCGGAGCCGGAGAAGCGGAGAGCGAGCCGCCACCGAGGGGGCGGGGGCGCCGGGCGAGCCCTGCCTGCTCCGTCCCCCGCAGCTCCCGGCCCGCGCTCCCGCCCCAGCGCCACGGCGCTCCAATCTCCCGCGCTCCCGCCCCACCTATGCCTTGGCGCCCTTACTCTGCACGCTGTGCCCGCCGGAGTCTGGCGACCAAACCCGCAGGTTCAGGAAGCGCCCTAGTACCAGATCCTGGCCCTGGGAAAACCTAGACCCGCGCCCCCAGGAAGCTGGAGAGGTGCCAGCCCAGCTCTGGTGCCCTGGCCCTGACCACGTTTGGAATCACTGGCTTCTAGACCGGGAAAGAGTGTTTCAAGAGGAGGGCTTTGGATTTCTCATAGACCGAAGCCCCACTCAGGACTCTCTTCCTGACTGTGTGACCTTAAAGTCTTCTTTAACTTCCCTGGGCCTTGCTTTCCTCACCCACAAAATGGTGGGAAGGGGCGATTCCTTCCCCATTGGGTGGTGTAGGGTTCAATGAAGCCAGGAGACAGTTTCTCCAGGGAACATCTCCTCCCAACTTCCCGGAGCATCCATCCTAAGACTGACCTCTTGGGAAAGCCCTTTCCCCTCGCCCACCCCCAGTACTTACATGGCTTTCCCTTTGGGGAGTAATTTGGGTGAACCCAGCAGGCAAGGAGAAGGGAGGGACCTCCAGCAACTCTGGGGCTTCCCCCTGCAGGGCGCTTTCAGTCCTTCCTTTGGAGGGATGGATTGGTTCCTGTCTCATTCGTAACAGAAGAGGAACCTGAGACGTGAATAAGTGGCCCAAAGCCCAGATTCTTAAAACAAACGGTGAGGAAACACTGGAGAAGGTGGGCGATGTGCCTGGATCTCACCTCCCTCCCAGCTGACAAGCCCCAGTTGTGCATTGTCAGGCCTTGTGTTAAGCCTGGCTGAAAACAGCTGCAGAGAGAAATGGAGGAGGCAGCAGGGCTCTGCCCAGTGTCATCTGACACCCGCTGATCCACACACCTGGACTGCACTGAGGTCTAGAAACAGGGGCTGAACTCTCTCCTCCCTTCCCTAGTCTCTCTCCACCCTGACCTGCCTGCCCCATTCACACCGGCCCCTGGTGTGACAACACCAGCCTGCTCCAACAGCCAGCCTGCTCGTCCTTACACAGCCTCTCCCGCTCAAACCATCTCCCCTCTTCTATGGGAGATTTCTGCTCTCATAGATGACAAGACGATCTGTCCAGGGGTCTATGCCTAAAACTAGAGACTCACACTTACTATTTCCCCTTCCCATCTCCTAGGTGCTGGACCACCCCTCTCTCCACTGACATCCCTGCCCAGGACTGTTCCTCCTCTAAGCTGTTTTATGATGACATGATCCTAGCCTCTGGTTTTGTCCATTCTCCACTCAGCACCAGGCAGAGTGATCTTTCTCAAATATAACTACAAGCCTCTCGCCTGATGAAAAACCCTATGATCCTTGATCCTTTCAAGTCTTGTAAGCATTGTGTCCTTGCCCAGTGCCCCAGCATCTGCCCCTCCTCCACATGCAGGCTGGATTCAAGCCACTACCAACACACACACACACACACATACACACCACAAATTGTAATTTCTCTAATGAGTTGTACTGTAATTTCACACCCTGTAAAGACCTCCATCCCATCTTGTCCTCCTGGGGAGCACCAACATGTGATTTTAGAAAAGAACTGGGACTTTAGAGACAGGTGGTTGAATTTCAGTTCTTTATTCACTTATCCAACAAATATTTATTGAGCACCTATTATGTCCCAGATGCTGTTTTATTTGCTGAGGATACAAAGGTAGATCTATGCCAAAGTGTTAGTCACTCAGTTGCATCAGACTCTTTGCAACCACATGGACTGTAGCCAGCTAGGCTTCTCTGTCCATGGGATTTCCCAGACATGAATACTAGAGTGGGTTGCCATTCCCTCCTCCAGGCTTCCCTGGTGGCTCAGATGGTAAAGCATCTGTCTGCAATGCAGGAGACCTGGGTTCGATCCCTGGGCTAGGAAGATGCCCTGGAGAAGAAAATGGCAGCCCACTCCAGTACGCTTGCCTGGAAAATCCCATGGATGGAGGAACCTGGTAGGCTACAGTCCAGGGTCGCAAAGAGTCGCACATGACTGAGCGACTTCACTTCACTTCTTCCAGGGGATCTTCCCAACTCAGGGATCAAACCCAGGTCTCCCACATGGCAGGCGGATTCTTTACCCCCTGAGCCACCAGGAAGGCCAATATATATACATCGCCCTTTCCCTCCACAAGGTTATGTCTAGTAGTGGGTGTAGGCTTTAACCCGAGTCATCCAGGGAAATGTACCATTACAACTGTTGCAGGTGCTAAACAGGAAGAGTACACGGCCTTATGAAAGTGTATAATAGGTGGAATTGACCAAGACAAAATGTTAGGGAAGGCTTCCCTGAGGAAGTCTCGCTTTGTGTTGAAATCTCATTGAAGAAGGCAAAAGGGAAAAGAGAAAGAACCGCAGGGCAGGCCAAAACAGGTATTAACTAACTGTGGGATTTGGGGGAGCTTACTTGATTTCTCTGAGCCTCAGTTTCCTCATCTTCAAAACGAGTTTAAAAGATAAATGGGATATCAGAATCATTCCAGTATGAGTGATGAACTGCCCATCTGGGCAGTCACCAGAGGGAAGGGCAACATGGAAGAGAGGACGTTCAAGCTGGAACGTGAAACAGAGTTCACCAGCATTCTGGGGCTGGAGGAGCATTCTTAGCAGAGGGAACAGCCTGTGCAAAGGCATGAAGGACAGACTTCAGAACTCCAGGACTTTTCCCTCTGTTATCCAAAGGACCAGGTGTCTCATTATTTTGGGAAACTGAGATTTTCCTCTCTATCCACAAGACCCTAATGCAAGCAAAGTAAATTAATATACTGCCAGAGTGCTTCAGCCCATGTCTCTCCCATCCTCACCGGGAGCTGTTTGCCTGCTTGGATGATGGTTTTGTGTAAGCAGTGGCTGCCCTCGCTCATCCAAGCTCTTTCCCCACATTTTTTCAAAAGAACTAGGCATACAAAATGCCCAGGGAGTCTGGGCAAGGAGTCTCCTGGTCAGCCTCAGAACTCAGCCTCATCGGCACAGATTCTAACCAACAAGGCAGCTAAATAAACTCCTTCTCTTATTTTATCCAAGCCAGAGCCCTGCGCTCAGAGGACGATAGTAACCAAATGATCCTCTCACAAGTTTGGCTCCTGCAAAATTGTACTAAGGGGATTTTTCTTAGAACATTTTAGGACAAA
This sequence comes from Redunca redunca, assembly GCA_006410935.1. Taxonomy (NCBI): domain Eukaryota; kingdom Metazoa; phylum Chordata; class Mammalia; order Artiodactyla; family Bovidae; genus Redunca; species Redunca redunca. The sequence goes on along the minus strand of SJYQ01091790.1, from coordinate 654,516 downwards.
GGGAGTTTTCCTAATCCGGCCAGCTAATAGTCTTCCATTTCAACTCACTGATCCTTTTTATTCTGAAGATGTGTTTTAAATTGGATTTGCTTCTCTGATTTAGCATCCAGCTAAATCAATAGGCCAACAGCCAAGGATTTTGCCACTGCTACTGCCGTTGCTGGTATCAAGAATCAACTCTCTTTTATACCAGGGCAGGCTTAGTTCCTTGCCTATGGGATAGACACAGGCTGGCAACACACTCAGCTTGGCTCAGCAGAGCTCTGGCAGGTAGGTAGAGGTGAAATATCAGCCTCCATCCCGGAGGCTGGAGAAACCCTCTTAAGCACACATCCACTGATATTGACCTGGGGATCTCTTCAAATCCAAGGGCTGGTCCCCTGGCCCCCATTCCTTCCCAACTCAGAAACACAGAAAGCTGAAAGTGGCTATTCCTGGCAGGTAAAAATAGCTATCCCAGAAGCTAGCATATTCATGTATCTATCCCAGAAGTTAGCATATTCATATAGCTATCCCAGAAGTTAGCATATTCATGTAGGGTGGGAGAGGGCTTTGCAAGTCAGACAGTCCTGGCTTCAAATCCCCCTTCTCTGACGTACTAGCTCTGGAACCTTGAGCAAGTTACTTAACCTCTCTGAGCCTCAGTTTCCTTGTCCTTAAAATGGTAACACACATACTTGGAGCCTGGGGTGGGATGGAACACGTGGTCACTCATGCACCCTTGACCAAAACCAAGTCACATGGGCAAGCGAGAACTATGCCCTGTTCACTGAGAATTCACAGCAAGGTGGGAAGGCCAGGAGCAATTGTGAGCAAATAAAATCAGCCACACGGTCTGCAGTAAATAAAGCCATTATGGCTTCATTGTTCCCAGGTGGCTCCGACAGCCAACACCTTCTCTCTGTCCCCTCTGCCACCCCCAATTCAGGTCCTCATCACCTGCTGCCCATGTGGTCACCAGAGCCTCCCAACAGGTCCCTGTGTCTCGGTGTCTTCTCTCCTCTCCATCTGATGCTCAACCGTCAAGAAGATGCTCCTAACACACAGATGGGATGCCCTTCATCAGCTTAAACACATTTTCTCGATGCCTCGTGACCCACATTATTAATTATTTACCCAACTAACAAAAATTAATCTGTTAATTCCAAACTCCTTAGCACAGTCTGGTCACCACCTATGTGCCTGTTTATACACCTGTTATCAGCCTCATCCCTCGCCTTCCAAGTCTTCCCCAGTAGACCCCATCTCCCTCCCACCCCAAATGCCTCCCTCGTCTCCCAGCACGCCTGGTTCTTTCAGGCCTCTGTCCTGGCCCTAGACCTCTCCTGCACCTGAGATGTCCCAGCCTCTCTTCTGAGTGGGAGTTAACTCCCATTCAGCTTTCAGACCTAATGCGAGTGGACCGCCCGGATGGGTCTTCCTCAAGACTCCAGGGAGGTAACCATTCAGTGTTGCTGCAGCACATGGCACCAACCTCTGTTACAGCTCACAAGCCCGCTGTCCTGTGATGGTCTGCTCACTTACTGCTTACCTATCTTTCTCCCCAGAGCTTCCCAGGTGGTGCTAGTGGCAAAGAATTCTCCTGCCAATGCAGAAGACATAAGTGAAAGTGAAAGTCGCTCAGTCATGTACGATTCTTTGCAACCCCACGAACGATACAGTCCATGGAATCTTCAGGCCAGAATATTGGAGTAACCTTTCCCTTCTCCAGGGGATCCTCCCAACCAAGGGATCAAACCCAGGACTTCCGCATTGCAGGTGGATTCCTTACCTGCTGAGCCACCAGGGAAGCCCAAAAATACTGGAGTGGGTAGCCTATCCCTTCTCCAGATCTTCCCAACCCAGAAATCGAACTGGGGTCTCCTGCCTCACAGGCGAATTATTTACCAACCGAATTATTTACTATCAGGGAAGCCCCAGAAGACACAAGAAATATGGATTTGATCCCTCAGTTGGGAAGATCCCCTAGAGTTGGAAACAGCAACCCACTCCAGTATTCTAGTCTGGAAAAATCTATGGACGGAGGATGCTGGCGGACTACAGTCCATGGGGTAGCAAAGGGTCAGACTTGACTTACTATTTACTTACCTTTCTCCCCGGGGCTTCCCAGATGGCACTAGTGGTACTCTCCTGCCAATGCAGAAGACGTCAGTGAAAAGTGAAAGTGAAAGTCGCTCAGTTGTGTTTGACTCTTTGCAACCCCATGTGTGCGCGCACACACACACACGCAAACACGCAGACACCTTTCTCCCCCTGCTGTAAACCACCTGAGATGAAGTTATCTCAGCCTCTTGGAGTCAGCGTGGCTACAAGGAACAGAGCTGGTATATGTTGAATGAATAAAAGCATTGTGGCAGAAAGGGGAGAGTGCACCAACTACCCATTTGTTCTCTGGACCTCCCAGACTCCCTTGTGCTTCTGGCAACTGAAAACATGAGCAAAAAGGATAGTCCTTGTTGGAAGCACCTTGAGGACTGGCTTGACTCCTTGGCCATCTCTTCAGCAACGACCTTGTGCAAGGATGTGAGGGCTGCAAAGATGGAATCTCCCAGGATCCACTGGCCTGCCTCAGACTCTCCATGAGCGAGACATCTGCTTCTTTCTCCGGGTCACTTTGGTTAGCATGACTAATACACCGATGAGTAAGCGTTGCTCCGTTTCTGATGGCTTCAAAAGGAATGTTGCTCAGTATCCACAGGGCACTGAGATCCTGGTTTATAAATACCAGCCATCACCAAGAGGACTCAGAGTGTCTCGGAGAAATGGCTGAGGCCAGAGCTGGGTGGAGAAGGTACCACACGAATGTGGGACATCTCGTGCTGCCAGAAAACAAGAAAGTGCTCAAAGAATGATAGAAACATGTGGAAAGGACATGACGACCGAGTCAAAGGGGCTCCCACTTGCCACATCTGGGATAATGTGAGCATCAGAGCTAATCATCATAATAATGGATTATAATCTACTGAGTAAAATGAAACTCCATGAATTCCTTGAGAAAAAAGAAAAATGAGGAAAAAGGAAGGGAGAGAGGAAGGAAGGAAGGGAAGGAAGTTAGAAGAGGGATAAATTGAGAATTGGGAATTAACGTACACACTATTACACATAAAGTAGATTAACAACAAGGACCTACTGTGTAGCACAGGAAACTATACTCAATATCTTATAATAACTTACAATAGAAAAGAATCTGAAAAAGAATATATATGTATGCTTATATATGTATGGAGAAGGCAATGGCACCCCACTCCAGTACTCTTGCCTGGAAAATCCCATGGACGGAGAAGCCTGGTGGCCTGCAGTCCACGGGGTTGCTAAGAGTCAGACACAACTGAGCCACTTCACTTTCAATTTTCACTTTCACACATTGGAGAAAGAAATGGCAACCCACTGCAGTGTTCTTGCCTGAAGAATCCCAGGGACAGGGGACCTGGTGGGCTGCCGTCTATGGGGTCACACAGAGTCGGCCACGATTGAAGCAACTTAGCAGCAGCATATATGTATGGTCATGGTGGAGAGTCCTGACAAAATGTGGCCCACTGGAGAAGGGAATGGCAAACCAATTCAGTATTCTTCCCTTGAGAACCCCACGAACAGTATGAAAAGCAAAAAAAAAAAAAAAATAGGACACTGAAAGATGAATTCCCCAGGTCAGTAGGTGCCCAATTTGCTATTGGCGGTCAGTGGAGAAATAAATTCAGAAAGAATGAAGAGATGGAGCCAAAGCAAAAACAACCCCCAGTTGTGGATGTGACTGGTGATGGAAGCAAGGTCCGATGCTGTAAAGAGCAATATTGCATGGGAACCTGGGATGTTAGGTCCATGAATCAAGGCAAATTGGAGATGGCAAGAGTGAATGTCAACATTTTAGGAATCAGCGAACTAAAATGGACTGGAATGGGTGAATTTAACTTAGGTGACCATTATATCTACTACTATGGTCAAGAATCCCTGAGAAGAAATGGAGTAGCCATCATAGTCAACAAAAGAGTCCAAAATGCCGTACTTGGATGCAATCTCAAAAACAACAGAAAGATCTCTGTTTGTTTCCAAGGTAAACCATTCAATATCACACTAATCCAAGTATATGCCCCAACCAGTAACTCTGAAGAAGTTGAAGTTGAACGGTTCTATGAAGACCTAAAAGACCTTCTACAACTAACACCCAAAAAAGATGTCCTTTTCTCTTTTTAATATAAATTTATTTATTTTAATTGGAGGTTAATTACTTTACAATATTGTATTGGTTTTGCCATACATTATAAGGGACTGGAATGCAAAAGTAGGAAGTCAAGAAACACCTGGAGTAACAGGCAAATTTGGCCTTGGAGTACAGAATGAAGCAGGGCAAAGGCTAATACAGTTTTGTCAAGAGAATGCACTGGTCATAGCAAACACCCTCTTCCAAAAACATAAGAGAAGACTCTACACATGGACATCACCAGATGGTCAACACCAAAATCAGACTGATTATATTCTTTGCAGCCAAAGATGGAGAAACTCTATACAGTCAGCAAAAACAAGACTGGGAGCTGACTGTGGCTCAGATCATGAACTCCTTATTGCCAAATTCAGACTTAAATTGAAAAAAGTAGGGAAAACCACTAGACCATTCAGGTATGGCCTAAATCAAATCCTTTATGATTATACAGTGGAAATTAAAAATAGATTCAAGGGACTAGATCTGATAGACAGAGTGCCTGATGAACTATGGACAGAGATTCATGATGTTGTACAGGAGGCAGGGATCAAGACCATCCCCAAGAAAAAGAAATGCAAAATGGCTGTCTGGGGAGGCCTTACACATAGCTGTGAAAAGAAGAGAAGCCAAAAGCAAAGGAGAAGAGGAAAGATATAAGCATCTGAATGCAGAGTTCCAAAGAACAGCAAGGAGGGATAAGAGAGCCATCCTCAGTTATCAGTGCAAAGAAAGAGAGAAAAGAACAGAATGGGAAAGACTAGAGATCTCTTCAAGAAAATTAGAGATACCAAGGGAACATTTCATGCAAAGATGGGCTCGATAAAGGACAGAGATGATATGGACCTAACAGAAGCAGAAGATATTAAGAAGAGGTGGCAAGAATACACAGAAGAACTATACAAAAAAGATCTTCATGACTCAGATAATCATGATGGTATGATCACTCACCTAGAGCCAGACATCCTGGAATGGGAAGTCAAATGGGCCTTAGGAAGCATCACTATGAACAAAGCTAGTGGAGGTGATGGAATTCCAGTTAAGCTATTTCAAATCCTAAAGATGTTGCTATGAAAATGCTGCACTCAATATGCCAGCAAATTTGGAAAACTCAGCAGTGGCCACAGCACTGGAAAAGGTCAGTTTTCATTCCAATCCCAAAGAAAGGCAATGCCAAAGAATGCTCAAACTGCTGTACAATTGCACTCATCTCACATGCTAGCAAAATAATGCTCCAAATTCTCCAAGCCAGACTTCAACAGTATGTGAACCATGAACTTCCATATGTTCAAACTGGACTTAGAAAAGGCAGAGGAACCAGAGATCAAATTGCCAACATCTGCTGGATTATCAAAAAAGCAAGTGGGTCCCAGAAAAACATCTACTTCTGCTTTATTGACTATGCCAAAGCCTTTGACTGTGTGGATCACAATAAACTGTGGAAAATTCTGAAAGAGATGAGAAACCAGACCACCTGACCTGCCTCTTGAGAAATCTGTATGCAGGTCAGGAAGCAACAGTTAGAACTGGACTTGGAACAACAGACTGGTTCCAAATAGGAAAAGGAGTATGTCAAGGCTGTATATTGTCACCCTGCTTATTTAACTTCTATGCAGAGTACATCATGAAAAACGCTGGGCTGGAAGAAGCACAAACTGGAATCAAGATTGCCAGGAGAAATATCAATAACTTCAGATATGCAGATGACACCACCTTTATGGCAGAAAGTGAAGAACTAAAGAGCCTCTTGATGAAAGTGAAAGAAGAGAGTGAAAAAGCTGGCTTAAAGCTCAACATTCAGAAAACTAAGACCATGGCATCCAGTCCCATCACTTCATGGCAAATAGATGGGGAAACAGTGACTGACTTTATTTTGGGGGGGTTCCAAAATCACTGCAGGTGGTGATTGCAGCCATGAAATTAAAAGACACTTACTCCTTGGAAGGCAAGTTATGACCAACCTAGACAGCTTATTAAAAAGCAGAGACATTAATTTGCCAACAAAGGTCCGACTGGTCAAGGCTATGACTTTTCCAGTAGTCATGTATGGGTGAGAGAGTTGAACTATAAAGAAAGCTGAGCACCGAAGAATTGAAGCTTTTGAACTGTGATGTTGGAGAAGACTCTTGAGAGTCCCTTGGACTGCAAGGAGATCCAACCAGTCCATTGTAAAGGAGATCAGTCCTGGGTGTTCTTTGGAAGGAATGATGCTAAAGGTGAAACTGCAGTACTTTGGCCACCTGATGCGAAGAGATGATTCACTTGAAATGACCCTAATGCTGGGAAAGATTGAAGGCAGGAGAAGGGGCGACAGAGAATGAGATGGTTGGATGGCATCACCGACTCAATGGACATGGGTTTGGGTGAACTCCAGGAGTTGGTGATGGGCAGGGAAGCCTGGCATGCTGTGGTCCATGGGGTCGCAAAGAGTCGAACACGACTGAGCGACTAAACTGATTTGTGTATAATTGAATCACTTGGCTGTACACCTGAAACATTGTAAATCAACTTCAATTCAAAACATTAAAAAATTAATTTTTTAAAGAAACTTTAAATAAATGTACTGATTAAGAGTACTTTCAGCTGTGCATAATGGAAAGCCTGACTATTCATGGTTTAAGCACTGAAGATATACATACTGGTAAAGAATCTGCCTGTCAATGCAGGGGACATAAGAGATGTGGGTTCAGTCCCTGGGTCAGCATTATCCCTTGGAGAAGGAAATGGCAACCCCCTCCAGTATTCTTGCCTGGAGAATCCCATGAACAGAGGTTCCTGATGGACTATAGTTCACAGGGTCGCAAAGAGTCAGACACGTCTAAAGCGACTGAGCCCAGCACAACAGGAAATTCAGAGGAAGCCAGCAAGGGCTGGTGCAAAGCTCACGGATCCAACTATGAACCCAGATTCTTTTCCTCTTTTCATTCAAATGCTTCACTTTCTCAACACCGTGGCCTTGTGTCCTTGGAGCCTCATGGTCACAGGACGATTGTTATGGCTTCTGGAATCATGACCAAGTTCAAACTCCAGGTGCAAAATGGGGGCGGATTGTGTCAGGGGGACTTTTCTTGATGCGTCTCTCATCTGCCACAAGTGAAGAAAATCTTCTTAGAAAGACCTTCTGTCTCATTAGCCAGAGGGAACTAACTTAACTAGCCAGAACAAGCCTCAAGAAGGAGAAAAAGGGTTTCCTGCCACCCCCACCCCACCCCCCTGCAGCCAACTGTGTTCCCAATTGGGAGAGGAGGAACTCTGTTGAATGAACAAATAAATGAATGAACACTTAAAGATCTTTTAAGACAAAAATGGGCAACCAGAAGATAGTTTCAATACTATGGAAAGCTCAGTAAGAAAGTGTGCATTTAGTTGGTATTTGACGATGAAGTTTAAAAAGTTATGGCGGGGGGGATGAGTTGGGAGTTGGGAGGTTGGGACTGACATATATATACTTATTGATGCTTTGCATAAAATAGATAACTAATGAGAAAGTATTTTATAGCTCAGGGAACCCTACTCCGTGCTCTGTGGTGACTTAAACAGGCAGAAAATCCAAAAAAAGAGGGGCTGTATGCATATGCATAGCTGATTCACTCTGTTGCAGAGCAGAAACTAACGCAACATCGTAAAGCAGCTATATTCTGATAAGGCCCCACTGGCTCGTGGCGAAGAATATGCCTGCAGTACAGCAGACACAGGAGTCGTGGGTTTGATCCCTGGATCGGGAAGATCCCTTGGAGGAGGAAATGGCAACCAACTCCAATAGTCTTGCCTGGAAAATTTCCCAAAGGAGCCTGACGGACTTATCCATAGGGTCGCAAAGGGTCAGACATCGCTGAGCACACATGCATGTACTCTAATAAAAGTTCATTTAAATGTTACTTATTTGCTACTGGAGAAACTCAGATAAACTTGGTGAGGTCACCACTTCCTGATTAAGCTGGGCAGGGGCTTCCATGCTCCAGATGGAGAGCTGTGACAGAGCCACTTGACTATCAGTAGCTAAAGAAAAGGACCATCATTAAAACAACCTGATACATAAACGTAGGATTAAAAGATACAATAGACATAGGAAGGAAAGCTAAATGATGTTGTGACAGTTCATAACAAGGACACCAGACCCAGGCCAGGGCTAGTGGAGACTTCCCTGAGAAACCACTGTTTGAATGGAGATCTAAAAGACGAGGAGGAATTAAGTAACTGAAAGGAAGAGAAAACAGCAGGTGCAAAGGTCCTGGGGCAGGAGGAAACATAGCCCATTCAGAAAACTAAAGAAGCTGGTCAGTGTGATGGAATGCAGAGGAAAAGAGAAGCAGAAGCACAATGCAAGCGATAGGAGATCAGGCTAAAGAGGAGGGCAAGACAGACCATGCAGGACTCGGGGCCAAATTAAGGTTCTCTGTCTCAATATCAGGGAGAGGTCATGGGAGTGTGTTGGGCAGGGGAGGGATAGGGGCATGTTGGCCTTTTTCAAACTCCATTCCAGCCTCAGCGTGAAGGACAGACCAATAGAGGCGAGGATGAATTGGAGAAATAAATGAGGAAGCTAGTTCAGAAGACCAAAATGGGGATGACGGTGCCTTGCAATAGGCAGTGGTGTTGGAAGTGGGAAGAAGTGGATGGAACAGAAGTATTTGGAGTTAGGAGTGACAGGTGTGGCCATCGGTTAGAAATGAGGCATAAAGGTAGTGTAAAGACAGCTCTTATATGTCTGACTTGGTAAGAGACAGACTGGTACAATCCATAGGGATGGAAAATATGGAGGGAGAGCTGGCCAGAGGAGTGGGAAATCTTGAGCTTGGTATTGGATGCAATCAGTCTAAAGTGCCTTTGAAACATCCAAGTAGGCTGCCGGAAATAACCAGCCTGTAGTTCAGAAGTCAGGCTGAACTACATGCAAATTTCATGCAAATTTCAGAGCCAACAGTATCTAAAAGAGTAGGTAAGCCCTTGGCCATGAACTAAACCACCAAGGAGAGCAGTGAGAAGCCAAGTGGATCCTGTATAGCTCCTGGCCAGAAATTCCAACACCAAATAGCCAAGAAGAGGGCCATGAGCCTGCCAACAGCCCCGAGAAGGAACCAACTCGGAGGGAGGGTGTCATCCAAGCCAAGACCCGATTCATGCTGCTCACCTGCTCCATCTGCAGTCAGGGAAACCGAGACAGAGACAGCTTGGTATTGCTCTGGACCACCCTGCTTTTTCTAGGGCAAAGGGAAAAAGCATTTCCTACAGATGCTGTAACAAACTGCCACAAACTTAGTGGCTTAAAACATCACAAATTTATTACACTACCATTCTGGACATCAGAAGTCCAAAATGAGTCGTATTGGACTGAAATGAAGGCATTGGAAGAGCCACCAGCGGAGACCCTGGAGGAGAATCCCATTCCTGCCTCTTTCAGCTTCTGGCGTTCCTTGGCTTGTGGCCACATCACTTCAGTCTCTGCCTCTGTAATCACATTGCCTCCTCCTCACATATGTTAAATCTTCCTTGTGATTACACTAAGGCCCCATCCAGATATTCCAGGAGAATCTCCCACCTTACAATCCTTGGCTTGGGACTTCCCTGATGGTCCAGTGGTTGGAACTTCACTTTCCAGTGCAGAGGGATGCAGGTTTGATCCCTCATTGGGGAACTAAGATCCCACATAATGCCTAAACATAAAACAGAAGCAATATTGTAACAAATTCAATAAAGGCTTTTTTAAAAAAAAAGATGCTTGACTTAACAGCATTTGCAAAGTCCCTTTTGCTTCTGAGTGACTTATTCACAAGTTCCAGGGACTGGAAAATGTGGACATCTTTAGGGAGCATTGTTTGTCCTCTTATGGGCTCTCTGGGCCATGTAAAGGACCAGTGTTCTGAGAATTTTGGGAGCCACTCTTCTTCTGGGCAAAGAGAGACATCTGGTCCACACGCGACAGCACCCCGGAGGTGGAGACCTGAAATGGTCCATGTAGCCTTGATGAGCGCTTGCTGCCTGCCAGATTCTGTGATTCCTGCTTTACACGCAGCATCTCAGTTCACGCTTTCAGTGACTCTTTAAGGTATGTCAGGCGGTCCCCACTATCTTACAGAGGAAAGAACCAAGGCGCAGGGGGAGGAAGGCGACTTGCAGCGGAGAGGACCTGAACCTGGACTCGAAGCCTGTCCGTCTCCCCAAACCACACTTCTGCCAGGGAAGCACCCGTCCTCAGGGACCTGTTACAGGGCAGCTCCAGCTCTGCGTGCCCCTGGGCTGGTGGACTCGGTGCCCCTTCCCAGAAGGCCCCACCTCTAGACACTCGCTGAGATTTTGACCTTTCTTCAGGGTACAGCGTAGTACCCAAGGAACCCCCAGATTCCAGCATCAGAGGCAGAGCCCTGGCCTGTTTCTGCAGTTCACCCACAGCCACGGTGCCGGCCGTGATTTAAACGCCACAGCGTCATCACGCCTGCACGTGCTGAGTTGCTTCAGTCGCGTCTGACTCTGTGCGGCCCCATGGACTGTAGCCTGCCGGGCTCCTCTATCCCTGGGATTCTGCAGGCAAGAGTACTGGCGTGGGTTGACGGGCCCGCCTTTACATTGTAGGAGAAACTGCACTTTGGGGGAAGTCCTCTGTGCAGGAAGGTGACCTGCCCTGCTCCCCCTCTGGCCACTCTCTGGCGCTGTGACCCGATGGACACAGCTGGGAGGCTCAGTTCTGCCCAGTGAGCAGGCCACCTCATCCCCGTCCAGGTTGGGTGGGTAAAGGGCTGACTGCGGCCAGACTGGGGAAGAAGGAACGCCTGCCATTCCCTAGATCGCATTCCTGGAAAAGGTAAAACCATTTTGGTGAAGTCAGGTGCTCACGGGACAGTTGTTAGGACTGTAAGAAGATATTGGAGGGAGCGGTGGGCAGCATGCTATGGACACAGAGGAAAGGATGTGTCAGGGGGTGGGTTCTACGGGCTAATTCCCCACCACCAACCAGTGCCACAGTCCCCACCCTCTCTCAGGCTTATCCTTCCGTGCTAGAGCTGAGGCCAACTTCAGGGAGTGCTCGTCAGGATGCAAGTAACAAAGTACCCGATGCACAGCAAGCTCCCAAGGCCACATCCAGCATACTGCCTGTTGGATCAATAAAGTTTTATTGGCACATCTATACCGATTCATTGATGAAGCTGCTGTGGCTGCTTTCATGCCTAAGGGGCAAAGGTGAGTTGTTGTAACAGAGAGCTAAAATATGTTCTACTTGACCCTCTACAGAAAATGTTTGCCCTCTCTTTGCTTAGATAACAATAATGTTTATCTCCCATAAGAAATCCAGACAACCACTGAGAGGGAACTCTACCCAATACTCTGTAATTGTCTACATGGGGAAGAAAAACTCTTAAAAAGACTGAATATAGGTGTCTGTATAACTAATTCACTTTGCTGTACACCTGAAACTCACACAACATTGTGAATCAGCTATATTTCAATAAATATTTTCCATTGTCAGAAAGAGTTCAATTTTTTCCTGTCAAAACAAGGAGTCCAGAGGAAGACAGCTCCAGGATCAGACAGGGGTACAGCAAGGACCCAACCTCCTTCCATCTGCTTCTTCTGTATCTTGGCCTCTCTTTCTTGGGCTTGTCGCTTCATGGTCCCAAACTAGCTGCCATGGCTCCAGCCTTGATGACTTCCTCCTACAGTCACATTTAGACAGGAAGAGGGGCAGACCTCCTCCTCATCTCTTTCTTATTAGGGAAATAAATCCCTCCAGGGCTATCCAGCAGAGGCCTCTTACCTCTCATAGTTAAGACCAGGGGTCAGCAAACATTTTCTGTAAAGAGCCAGATAGTAAATATGGCAGATTTTATGGATCATGTATGGTCTCTGCAGCAAATTCTTTTTTGAAACTGTTTTTTAAAAAAGCTTTTAAAAATGTGAAAACCATTCTAGCTCACAGGTGTAGGTTACCCACACATGGTCTAGAGCTATTCACATGCCCACTTCCATACTGATGCCCAGCAAAGGTTGGGGGCAGGGGGTTCACTATATTTGTCTTAGACCAACTACCCAAAAGTGAGTGTTCTAGAAACATCCGCCAACACAGGTAGGCGGCCCTGAAGGCTGTCAGGGAGACAGTGGGATCACTTCCTGTCCCAGGGGGAAGAAGCGATTGGCTGCTGGTTTTTCCCTACGGAGAGGGAGAACAGACCCCACCTGGAGACCTCCGTCGAGCTGTGTCCCCTGCTTGACTCCGGACCCAGAGCAGGCAGAGCGCGACACATCCTGACGGACAGGCGCCTGCACTCTGTATTAACAACCAGGCTTACACCGCCCTCTTGTGCCTTAAAGGTGAACGACGGTCCGGAGGTGTGGATCAGAAGCGCGCCGAGCAGCTCTAGCAATTGTACAGCTCACACCAATTGTACAGTTCCCAGCGCCTGCTGGAAGAACTGACTCATTGGAAAAGGTCCTGATGCTGGGAAAGATTGAAGGCAGGAGGAGAAGGGGACGACAGAGGATGAGATGGTTGGATTGCATCACCGACTGGATGGACATGAGTTTGAGCAAACTCCGGGAGTTGATGAGGAACGGGGAAGCCTGGTGAGCTGTAGTCCATGGGGTTGCAAAGAGCTGGACACGACTGAGTGACTGAACTGAACTGAACTGAACTGAGCGCCTGCTCACGTTCTGCAATAGTCTGGAGTCCCGAGGGCAGCACACGTGGTCATGCAACCCGTGTGGTGAGGCCCTGGGGCAGAAAGAGGCAGAGCCCCACGCTCCCAAGGCAGAGGGTCCGATCCAAGAGAGACCCCAGCAAGCAGTGGCAAAGGGCGCCAAAGTGGAGCGTCACAGCGGGTCTACTTAGACTGATGTCAGTAGAAAGGAAAGAGACAGCGAAAGAAGGAAGGAGGGAGGGGAGGAGAGGGGAGGGAAGCAGAGAGAAATAAAGTGCAGGCTTGCCTGGAAAATCCTATGGAAGGAGGAGCCTGGAAGGCTGCAGTCCATGGGGTCGCTGAGGGTCGGACACGACTAAACGACTTCACTTTCACTTCTCACTTTCATGCATTGGAGAAGGAAACGGCAACCCACTGCAGTGTTCTTGCCTGGAGAATCCCAGGGACCGGGGAGCCTTTGGGGTTGCCATCTATGGGGTCGCACAGAGTCAGACACGACTGAAGTGATTTAGCAGCAGCAGCAGGGTTGCCTGGGAGAGGCCAGCACAAGAAGAGGATGGAGCCGCAGAGGCCAGATCCTGAAGACCCGACAGACCACCGTTAAGAGTTTGTGAAAAGTGAAAAAGTTACCCAATCATGTCCGACTCTCTGCAGCCCCATGGACTATAGCCCGTCGGGCTCCTCTGTCCATGGGATTCTCCAGGCAAGAGTACTGGCGTGGGCTGCCATTCCCATCTCCAGGGGATCTTCCCGATCCAGGGATCAAACCCAGGTCTCCTCCAGTACTTTCTTTTAAAAGCAACCGGAAGCCACGGAAAGGTTTTAGCAGGTGACTTAATTTGGTCTACGTTTTTAAGACAACTAAGGTGCCTTTTCCCCATGGTGCTTCATATGTTATTAGGGCAGCGGAAACACCACACCAGAAGTACCACCCGTTTGAGCATCAAAACACTGCGTTCACGCTTCTTCTGCCCCTTCCCACCGTTCGCTCTGGGTCTGCTCCCCAGACCCCAAGAGCACCCTCCCCGCCAGCTGCCCTGACAGGTCCCACCCCAGCCTCATGCTGGGGACTCTCCTCTTGCCGGAATCCGCAGCAAAACAACCTGATCCTCCAGACCTCTCGATGGATCAAGGATGCCCCGCCCCCGCCCCGGGAAGTGAGAGGTGGTGAGGGCACATGCGGCAAGCATCCTTCTTAAAACTAAATAGCTCTCTCAGCTTCCCTGTGAGAACTCAAAATCTTCCTGGTCCTCCCCTGGGATGCTGACACCCACCTCTGACACATCGCGGGAACCCAGAGCTGAGGACAGAGTCCAATCAGGGCACCTGTTACCCTAGAGGCTGGTCCCACCCCCTCATTTTGGCCTCAAAGTGCGAGTGAACTCAGCAGAAAAGGCACCAGCGCCCCCTGCTGGCCGTGCTCTTCTACTGCAACGCCCACAATCCCACTGAAGAACCAGCTGTTTCCAGCAGCGTCCCCTTCACCGCTTCACCGTTTGAACTTATGACCAACCTAGACAACATATTAAAAAGCAGAGACATTACTTTGCCAACAAAGGTCAGTCTCATCAAAGCTATGGTTTTTCCAGTAGTCATGTGATGTGAGAGTTGGACTATAGAGAAAGCTGAGTGCCGAAGAATTGATGCTTTTGAACTGTGGTGTTGGAGAAGACTCTTGAGAGTCCCTTAGACTGCAAGGAGATCCAACCAGTCCATTCTAAAGGAGAGCAGTCCTGGGTGTTCACTGGAAGGACTGATGCTGAAGCTGAAACTCCAATACTTTGGCCACCTGATTCGAAGAACTGACTCATTGGAAAAGACCCTGATGCTGGGAAAGATTGGAGGCAGGAGGAGAAGGGGACAACGGAGGATGAGATGGTTGGATGGCATCACCAACTCAATGGACATGAGTTTGAGTAAACTCCGGGAGTTGGTGATGGACAGGGAGACCTGGCATGCTGCAGTCCATGGGGTCGCAGAGTCAGACACGACTGAGCGACTGAACTGAACTGTAGCAATTTACAACTGGGTGAAAAGGGAGACATTCTTCGGTGAATGTTGTGGTCTGTACACACATCCCCAAGGAATTGTTTCATGGTTATATTCACTGAATTGCATTTCTTCATGAGATGATATGTCTAATAGAGAGGGAAACGCAACAGGATTTTTTAAAAAGGTTTATTGGTCCTGATGCTACAACTTCCTCACGATGCAGTTGTGATCAAAGGTTCCCTCCATTCTAATAGAGTAGGAATTCTTATCCAGCGAGGTTAGGGAGCTTCTGAGACTTCGTAGACAGACCCTGGAGGTGCTTGGTAAACTTGAAGGGTTATGCAGTTAGGGAGGCGTGAGTAGTGATTGCTCCAGCTGGACTTCATGATGACATTCACCCTGGGGAGATATAGGAGGCTAACGTGACCTCCAGATACAGACGTCTAGACAGATGCTGGTGGAAGCGATGTCTTTTGTAAGGCACACCCACATGCCACAGGGCTAGTTGTGATCCTGGGAGTCCAAATCCAAAGTTTTTGCTCTCCCACTTGACCTTACCAACAGCTGTGGTACCCCCAAACCACAAGTTCAAATCATCACTTGATGGATGAGCTCAAGCTGCTAAATGCACAGGCTCTTCCCCAGTCTGGTTGCAACAAGTGAGAACAGGTAAGAGATTTTTCTGGTAACTTGACTGACCAAGACATCAGTCCTCACAGTAAAGAACCACATGGGAAAACAAACCCATGTCAGGTTTCTGATGGACGTGGAATCATCCATGGGGAGCAAGTTGGGTGATGTTTACAAGCTAATGGCATTGAGCTACTCCACGTCTGGGATCTACCTGCTGCCAAGGAGACCACACAGCGGTGAGCTGGACACCCTCCTCCCAACAACGATGGGGGAGTATTGCAAGTTCACCTTGTTTGACGACTCTAGTCCATCTTCCTTACATTGGCTTTATTTTCCTTCTCTTTCAAATGCTTTTATTATGAAATATGTCATGCGTATCAAGAAGCACAGAAGAAAACATATGAATGCTTCTATACCACTCACTTTGCCAAAGACATCAAACATTTCAGACACTGCATGTACTTGGATGCAAGTACGGAACTGGTTAGTCTCCACCCCAGTCCTGGCCCTTCACTTCCTCCCAGCCCACAGGGAACCACTACACTGAACTTGTGGTGCCTCCTTTCTTCATATGTGTTTATAATTTTACTGTCTATGGATGTAGCCCCTAAACATCAGAAATTGTTTTGCCTGTTTTAAAACACTATATTAATGGTATCATACCAGTTATAGTTTTATGCTATTTCATTCTTTTTTTTTTTTTTTTTGGCTATGCCTCGAGGCCTGTGGGATCTTAGTTCCCTAACCAGGATTGAACCCTGGCCCCCTGAAATGCTGCAGTGGAAGCATGGAGTACTAACCACTGGACATCCAGGGAAATCCTGCTACTTAATACTCATGTCAGCATTGGCTTGTGGGATTACCCAGGTTGATACACATTTTGGCTTGTTCATTCTTCACTCCTGTATAATATTCCAATGCCAGAATAATCCATAATTTGTTTATTTATACTCCTAATCGATGGACATTTAGGGTGTTTTCCATTTTTCCCAATGACAAGGGCTATTGCTGTGGACATTTCTGGACACATCTCCTACGTGTGACAAATACATGTGAGGGAGGGCACCTCTGCGGCACACACCCACAGAGGAGTGGTATTGCTAGATCTCAAGGAATGTGCGCCTTCAGCCCTAATCAATATTACCAATTCTCTTCAGTCTGGTTTTACCAGTTTGCTCTCCTACCACCCATGTCCGTGAGTTCCCTTTTTTTCACATCTTGCTGACAACCTTTGCCAATCTGATGAATGGGAAATGGTATCTCATTATTATTTTAATTTGTATTGCTCTCATTCTAGCCCTGAGCTCTGGACACTTGTTAACTGCACACTCTGCTTCCTATTCTGGAAATTTCATTAATATCAAGGTAATGAATTTTCCTTGGTGCCTAAGCTGGTTAAGTCAGGATGCTTGACTACTCATGGGTTGAAGCTGCCTGGCTAGAATAGCAACCCATGAAGCTGTGGGCTCTTCCTGTTTAGGGAAAAAGAGATGACCCTTTTTAAAGAATACTCCCAAATGCCCTGAGCTGCAGAAGACTGTGCTGACTTTTCTGAGCTCTAATGGTGCTCAGAAGAGGTGCCTTAAAGGAGGTCGCCATTATCTTCACTACCTCCACCAAAGTTTGGCCCCAGGTAAATAACAGGGCAGGTACACAGCTCCACCCATCAACAGAAAATTGGATTAAAGATTTACTGAGCATGGCCCTGCCCATCAGAACAAGACCCGGTTTCCCCCTCAGTCAGTCTCTCCCATCAGGAATCTTCCATACCCCTCTTATCCTTCTCTATCAGAGCACAGACAGACTGAAAGCCACAATCATAGAGAACTAACCCATCTAATTACATGGGCCACAGTCTTGTCTAACTCAAGGAAACTATGGGCCATGCCATGTAGGGCCACCCAAGACAGACAGGTCATGGTGGAGAGTTCTGACAAAATGTGGTCCACTAGAGAAGAGAATGGCAAACCACTTCAGTATTCTTGCCTTGAGAATCCCATGAACAGTATGAAAAGGCAGGATGATAGGATACTGAAAGATGAACTCCTCAGGTCGGTAGGTGCCCAATATGCTACTGGAGATCAGTGGAGAAATAACTCCAGAAAGAATGAAGGGATGGAGCCAAAGCCAAAACAACACCCAGTTGTGGATGTGACGGGTGATGGAAGCAAGGTCTGATGCTGTAAAGAGCAATATTGCATAGGAACCTGGAATGTTAGGTCCATGAATCATAGCAAATCGGAAGTGGTCAAACAGGAGATGGCAAGAGTGAACACCAACATTTTAGGAATCATCGAACTAATCTGGACTGGAATGGGTGAATTTACCTCAGATGACCATTATATCTGCTACTGTGGGCAAGAATCCCTGAGAAGAAATGGAGTAGCCATCATAGTCAACAGAAGAGCCCAAAATGCAGTACTTGGATGCAATCTCAAAAATGACAGAATGATCTCTGTTCGTTTCCAAGGCAAACCATTCAATATCACAGTAATCCAGGCCTATGCCCCAACCAGTAATGCTGAAGAAGCTGAACTTGAACGGTTCTATGAAGACCTACAAGACCTTTCAGAACTAACACCCAAAAAAAGATGTCCTTTTCATTATAGGGGACTGGAATACAAAAATAGGAAGTCAAGAAACACCTGGAGTAACAGGCAAATTTGGCCTTGGAGTACAGAATGAAGCAGGGCAAAGTCTAATACAGTTTTTCCAAGGGAACACACTGGTCATAGCAAACACCCTCTTCCAACAACACAAGAGAAGACTCTACACATGGACATCACCAGATGGTCAACACTGAAATCAGACTGATTATATTCTTTGCAGTCAAAGATGGAGAAGCTCTATAAAGTCAGCAAAAACAAGACTGGGAGCTGACTGTGGCTCAGATCATGAACTCCTTCCTTATTGCCAAATTCAGACTTAAATTGAAGAAAGTAGGGAAAGCCACTAGACCATTCAGGTATGACCTAAATCAAATCCCTTACAATTATACAGTGGAAGTGACATAGATTCAAGGGATTAGATTTGATAGACAGAGTGCCTGATGAACTATGGACGGAGGTTCATGATATTGTACAGGAGGCAGTGATCAAGACCATCCCCAAGAAAAAGAAATGCATAAAAGCAAAATGGCTGTCTGAGGAGGCCTTACAAATAGATGTGAATAGAAGAGAAGCAAAAAGCAAAGGAGAAAAGGAAAGATACAAGCATCTGAATGCAGAGTTCCAAAGAACAGCAAGGAGAGATAAGAAAGCCTCCCTCAGTGATCAGTGCAAAGAAATAGAGGAAAACAATAGAATGGGAAAGACTAGAGATCTCTTCAAGAAAATTAGAGACACCAAGGGAACATTTCATGCAAAGATGGGCTCAATAAAGGAAAGAGATGATATGGACCTAACAGAAGCAGAAGATATTAAGAAGAGGTGGCAAGAATACACAGAAGAATTAAACAAAAAAGATCTTCATGACTCAGATAATCACGATGGTGTGATCACTCACCTAGAGCCAGACATTCTGGAATGGGAAGTCTAGTGGGCCTTAGGAAACATCACTAGGTACAAAGCTAGTGGAGGTGATGGAATTCCAGTTGAGCTATTTCAAATCCTGAAAGATGACGCTGTGAAAGTGCTGCACTCAATATGCCAGCAAATTTGGAAGACTCAGCAGTGGCCTCAGGACTGGAAAAGGTCAGTTTTCATTCCAATCCCAAAGAAAGGCAATGCCAAAGGATGCTCAAACTACCACACAATTGCACACATCTCACACGCTAGTAAAGTAATGTTCAAAATTCTCCAAGTCAGTCTTCAACAGTACCTGAACTGTGAACTTCCAGATTTTCAAGCTAGATTTATAAAAGGCAGAGGAACCAGAAATCAAATTGCCAATACCTGCTGGATCATCGAAAAAGCAAGAGTTCCAGAAAAATATCTACTTCTGCCTTATTAACTACGCTAAAGACTTCGACTGTGTGGATCACAACAAACTGTGGAAAATTTTGAAAGAGATGGGAATACCAGACCACCTGACCCACCTCTTGAGAAATCTGTATGCAGATCAGGAAGCAACAGTTAGAACTGGACGTGGAGCAACGGACTGGTTCCAAATCGGGAAAGGAGTATGTCAAAGCTGTATATTGTCACCCTGCTTATTTAACTTAAGTCCAGAGTACATCATGAGAAACACTGGGCTGGAGGAAGCATCAGCTGGAATCAAGATTGCTGGGAGAAATATCAATAACCTCAGATATGAAGATGACACCACTCTTATGGCAGAAAGTGAAGAGGAAGTAAAGAGCCTCTTGATGAAAGTGAAAGAGGAGGGTGAAAAAGCTGGCTTAAAACTCAACATTCAGAAAACTAAAATCATGGCATTGAATCCCATCACTTCATGGCAAATAGATGGGGAAACAGTGAAAACAGTGACAGACTTTATTTTCTTGGCTCCAAAATCTTTGCTGATGGTGACTGCAGACATGAAATTAAAAGATGCTTGCTCCTTGGAAGAAAAGTTATGACCAATCTAGACAGCATATTAAAAAGCAGAGACGTTACTTTGCCAACAAAGGTCCGTGTAGTCAAAGCTATGGTTTTTCCAGTAGTCATGTATGGATGTGAGAGATGGACCATAAAGAAAGCTGAGTGCTGAAGAACTGATGCTTTTGAACTGCAGTGTTCGGAAAGACTCTTGAGAGTCCCTTGGACAGCAAGGAGATCCAACCAGTCCATCCTAAATGAAATCAGTCCTGAATATTCATTGGAAGGACTGGTGCTAAAGCTGAAACTCCAATACTTTGGCCACCTGATGTGAAGAAAAGACCCTGATGCTGGGAAAGATTGAAGGCGGGAGGAGAAGGGGATGACAGAGGATGAGATGGTTGGATGGCATCACCAACTCAATGGACATGAGTTTGAATAAATTCCCGGAAGTTGGTGATGGACAGTGAGGCCTGGTGTGCTGCAGTCCATGAGGTCTCAAACAGTCGGACACGACTGAGCAACTGAACTGAACTGAGCTGAACTAATAGTATCCTGTGTCCACCTCAAAACCACCAAGCCAGGACCAGTTGTTCCCAGCACTACTGTGATTCCCTGTATCTCTTGGCAGGGCTTCAAACCCACAGGCTGAGGCCCTAGGGCTGTACAGGTGGATACTGATAGAACAGGGAGAAATTAATATCAACCAAAATGGGATCCCTTGGAGAAACCAGCATTCACATAGGGTCGTCTCACACAGGCTCACTTACCAACATGCCCAGAGACTCAGGAGAAGATGCTTGCCAGGGTGTCATTTATAACAGCAAACAAACAAGCAAGAAAACCACATAAATGTCTCTAAGTGTCCAACATCAGGGTTTGACTAAATCAGCTATGGCACAGCCCTCCAAGGAAAGTACTTTGAAGCTGTCTAAAGTCATGTTACAGAAGAGAACACAGTGTCTAGGAATGCCCTTCAGGAGTCTCTACTTGAGGTCCATGGGCTTCTAAGATGCTTCTGGAAAATGATTGACATCACCTGAGATGCTTATTTAAGCATCCAGGACCAAACTCCAGCTCAGTGGAAGCTGACCTTTCACTGAGGAGGCAGGAATCCTAACAGACACCCTAAATGATTCTAATGCACTCAACCGTGTGAGAATAAGTGCCATGGGAACCCTGAAATACCCTGGTGTCTTAAAATTTAAAAAGCAAGTCACATGCAAATACAACATGTGTAAAAACAGTACTGTTTGTGCTTGTGTGAGTGCATATGTGAGTCTATGTGCAATGATGGGTACCCAGGTACCAAAAATTAACAGCAATTATTTCTAGATTGCAAATTCTCAACCTAGGAACTATTAACAATTGGAGCCAGATAATTCTTTGTGATGGAGGCAGTCCGGTGCGGACCTCTTTCCCGGCCTCTACCCATGAGTTGCCAGTAATGCCCCCTGTTGCCGAATGCAAAAGCAACTGCAGAATGAGAAGTGCCATTTATGCTATAGACATTTGATTACAAGTTTGTCTCCTCCACCAGACTCTTGAGATTGAAATAGAATACCTAGACAAGTCTGCTTGAATCGGTTTTATAATTTCTGTAGCACTAGAAATTTACCACTCAAGACGCCCCCTCGTCACTTGTGCTATTTATCTGACTCTGTCGCTGTTCAGTTGCTAAATCGTGTCTGGCCCCTTTGTGACCCCGTGGACTGTAGCCGACCAGGCTCCTCTGTCCATGGGATTTCCTAGGCAAGACTACTGGAGTGGGTTGAAGAATACTGGAGCTCTCCTCCAGAGGATCTTCCCAACCCAGGGACTGAACTCAAGTTTCTAACGTCTCTTGCATTGGCAGGTGGGTTCTTTACCACTGAGCCACCTGGGACATGCCAGGGTACACACCAGTATACTAAAGAGGAAGACATAGCGCCCCCTAGTGGTTAACAAAAATGTCTCCAGACATTGCCCAAGTTGCCCTGGAAGGCAAGATCATCCACAGCTGAGACTCACCGCTGTAGATAGAAATTATAATAGATAATGTTTTACTTTGTTTTTTAGTATCTCTGCCTGTTACTTAGTTTTTTTTCTAAAATTAATATAAAGTATTTCAGTCATGTAAAAATTTGAGTGTTTCTTAATGTCCCACTCTCTGTGTTGTCAAAAAAGAAAAAAAAAAAAA
>SJYQ01091790.1:582146-632309 GCA_006410935.1 Redunca redunca | reverse complement strand
TCACTATTCCTTCAGAGGCTTTAAACTATTTATAACCTTTGGATAAGCATCTCAATTTTAAGGATATATCTTAAAGAAGCAATCCTAAATATAAAAACTGTTTTACATACATGGTTGATTTTTGCAGAGTCACTTATAAAAACAAAAAGTTAGAAACACTCTAAAACCAACAGTAAGAAAAATGAAGTTAATTACAGCGCTTGATGGACTAAAACATCAAAATGATATTTACAGAGAGTTTATAACAGTGAGGGGAGAAGGTTAATGCCATATTGTTAAGTGAGGGGAAATGCATACAAAACTGAATATGTTGCATATCACTAGCAAGTATAACAAAACAGCAGTAAAAAGAATCCTTTGCTTTCAAACAACTAAAAGAAACACATCAATCAAGTTGTTAGAAAAATGCCTGTCAAGATCTTTATCTTTAATTTTTTATCTATATGAGATGGCAGGTGTTCACTAAACTTATTGTGATAAACATTTTATAGTGTATGTAAGTCAAATAATTAATGTATACTTTAATACAGTACTGTATGTCAATTACATCTCAATAAAACTGGGGAAAATGTCAATTAAACATTAAAAATGACCCAGCAGTCCCACCGCTGGGCATACACACTGAGGAAACCAGAATTGAAAGAGACACGTGTACCCCAGTGTTCATCGCAGCACTGTTTATAATAGCCAGGACATGGAAGCAACCTAGATGTCCATCAGCAGACGAATAGATAAGAAAGCTGTGGTACATATACACAATGGAGTATTACTCAGCCATTAAAAAGAATACATTTGAATCAGTTCTAATGAGGTGGATGAAACTGGAGCCGATTATACAGAGTGAAGTAAGCCAGAAAGAAAAACACCAATATAGTATACTAACACATATATATGGAATTTAGAAAGATGGTAATGATAACCCTGTATGTGAGACAGCAAAAGAGACACAGATGTATAGAACAGACTTTTGGACTCTGTGGGAGAGGGAGAGGGTGGGATGATTTGGGAGACTGGCATTGAAACATGTATGATATCATATAAGAAACAAATTTCCAGTCCAGGTTCGATGCAGGATACAGGATGCTTGGGGCTGGTGCACTGGGATGACCCAGAGGGATGGTACAGGGAGGGTGGTGGAAGGGGGGTTCAGGATGGGGAACACGTGTACACCCGTGGTGGGTTCATGTTGATGTATGGCAAAACCAATACAATATTGTAAAGTAAAAAAAAAATAATAAAATCTGAAAAAAATTGTCAATTTTAAAAATTATTATTAATTAAACATCCTAGGTGATTTCTCTCTATTCTTCTGAAATATCCAAAATTTCTAAAATAGGCCTATATATCTTTATAGTGAGAAGAAGACAGTAAAGATGTATTTTTAAAAAACTTCTGAATGATTACAATGAAAATGTGCCAAAATTTCAGGTGAGAAATATGTCTTTATATTGATCTATACACAGTTTTCCATCCAGATGATAAAATAACTTTGTTCAAAAAATTAGACATAAAATATTTAAAAATTAAAAATCTTCAAAAGTGCAATATAAAATAAATGGAATTGTAGCTGAATTTACAGTTCTGAGAAGGGTAAAATTTAAGGGTGAATAGACCATCCAGGTGGTCAGAAAAAGACTGTATATTGTAACACGATAACAGAAAGCGATTTTAATGAAAAACAAACGGGATATATATTTTTTCAACCTGCAACCACATTCTTTGGAAACAAAGGATCTCATTTTGAAGGAGATCAAATTTGGGTTTGATTAGAATTAACTAACCAAGGGCAGATTTCAGCCACCTCATCGATTTTGATGTAACTTGTTTACACTCATCCAGGGTGACGGGCAATTCCAGCTCATGGGAAAAGCAATTATCACAGACAAAAGGGGCCCTTCTCACATCTGTAAGGCAATATTTGCCTGACCTTGCCATGCCCAGGTGGCTCCACCGATTTCTCTTGTAGTGCTCCCCTCCATCTCTGATGTGAACACAGATTATATCTTACAATAGACCTCGAAGAGGGAGGCAGCTGCGTGCATTCGGTAGAAAATAGAAAAGGGCATGGCCAGGTTGACCACAATTATCCAGGGTTCAAAGCCAAAGACAGTTTCCTCCAATCCGTTGTCGTACTCAGGGTGGCAGCCAAAGGCAGGAGGGATCCAGAGCTGCAAGAGAAGAGGAGACGGTCCCAGCGGCTGCCAGGGGTCCCACACAAACCCTGGTGCTGACCTGAACTCAGGGAAACCGAGTCACACGCGACTCAGCCAAACTGCCCCCACCCGTTGCCTCCCATCTCCATGCAGCCGGCCAGTGCACTGAGCCCCAACTCTGCATGAACGCTCTTCACATTCACCTGCTTCTCTCCAACCTCATAGCCCTCACCTTGGTCTAGTCCCTGGTCCTTGGTCTCCCCACCTGGACTGCTGCAAAGCCTCCCAAGACTGCCCACTCCAGGGGGCACCATTGATCCATCTCCCTTCGACCCCCACAATGTGTCTGCAGGGATGATCTTTATAAAGCACGCATCTGACCTTGTCACTCCTCTGCGGGTCACTCACCAGGGCTCCATGTGCCTTCAGAAGAAAGTCCAAATCTCCTCAATAATTAGACACCTGTCCACATCTTCACATCCTTTATCACTAATTTCACTCTGCCCCGCCGGACTGTGCACAGCCCCCAAACATGCCTTTCTTTGCCCAATATTCAGGGCTTTACTCCTGCCTCTTCCTCTATCAAGGACTCTCTGTCTTCCTTCTTCTGCTCAGTCCTACCTTCTTCCAAGTCTGGAGACACCTCTGCTTGCAGGAAGCCCTCCTCAATCTAACCGGTCAGGCAGGAACCTCCTCTGTCTTCCCACAGCCCCACCGTGTCTTCCCACAGTGGTGCTCCCTATTTCTCCTCACCCATCTGTACATATCACCGTTGGTGCTTGTAGTTCCTGGGCCCGTGGGTCTGGGCTGATGGTCTTTTTTCTGGCTTGTCCTTGGCTTAGAAAGACAGCCCAGGCCCTGCCCACATCCTTCTGACCAGGGGGAGAAGCACTGCCTTGGAGCCAGCCATGGGTTCTTTCTGCCACTTACAGACTATGATTTAACCTCTCCAAGCCTTGGTTTCCTCATCTGTAAAATGGGAATACTAACACCTGTCTCAGGGGGCTCAGATGAGAATAAGATGGCACCTAAATCTGCAAAACATAAAGCAATAACCTATTATATTTGCTGCTCATGAAACCTATACCTTGGTTCCCCCGTCTCAGCCTTCCTGTTCCAGCTTCTCCTCCACCTCCCCTTAAATTCTCAGGCTCCTAGACCTGCTTCTCTCTCACACCGACACTTCTGCAACTTCCTCCATCCCCACACTGTGGCAGGCAGCCTCTCAGGTGACCCCCTGCAAAGGTCCCACCTCCTGGGGTTCACGTTCCGTGGAGCCCCCTCCAAAGCTGTGAGTTGGACTGATCCAGAAGAATATCACACCAGTCATGGGATGTCACTGCTGAGGTTAGGTTACAAAAGGACTCTGGAGCCCATCTTGCTCACCCCCTCCCACAAGAATGGAAGCCAGCTGCCACGTGGGCCACCAGAAGAAGCCAGATCCCATGTGGGCCACCCTATGGAGAGGCCACGTAGCCAGGACTGTGGGTGGGTGAGTCTCAGGCTCACAGCCAGCAAGGAACTCAGGCCCTCAGCCCAACAACTCACCAGGAAATGAGTCTACATATATGAGCCACATAAACTCACAGCCGCATACATGAGTTTAGAAACAGACCCCTTTCCCCAAAAAACCAACCCAGGAAATGACTGCAGCCCCAGCAGACAGTTTGACTACAGCCTGTGAGGGACCCTAAGCAGAGTTGCCCAGCTAAGCCACACTCAGCTTCCTGACCCAGAACAGCTGTGCAATGATAAATGTCTGTTGTGTGAAGTTGCTGAGTTGGGGGTCATTTCTTACACAGCAGTGGGTAAATGATACAAGTGACTTTCACTCACATCTCCACACAGAAACCTCTCAGGCTTATATCTCTATCCCTGGGTTCTGGGTCCTTAGAAGTATTCCTCCCACGCCAGCTGGTTCTTTTCGCCTCCTTGGCTAGCTCCTCTTCCTTTGCTGTCTCTCAGTGTTGGCTGGTCCCATGGCTCATTCATTCCTGGGTCCTCTCTTCTTTACACCCGTGACCCCAGTGATCTCACCCAGTCCGGGTTGTAAATACCAGCTGTGGGCCCACGACTTCCCAATCCAAATCACCAACCTGGTCCACCCTCAGAATTCCAGGCTCATGTACCTCACAGGCTACTCAGCTGTCTACAACATATCTCAAACTCAACATTACATTCCCATTTTCCCTGTCTCCTTGGCAACACCTTCTTCCCAGGGCCTCAACAAAACTCCAGTGTCATCCTGGTCTTCTGATTCGCTCTCATAACCACCCGCCTACCATCTGATCCATCAGTAAATCTTGACAACTCTGCCTCCGAAACAGCATCCTCAACCCACCCATCTCTCTCCACTCCACCCACCAGGCCACCACCCCATCTCTCACCTGGACCGTCAGTGGCCCCCCTGCCCCGCTTATGCTCCCAGCCCACAGTCTATTTACCACTCAGCACCAGATTATTGATGTAAGATGGTGTCCCTTTCCTGGTTAAACTCCCAAAGGCTTCACAGCATATTTTAAAAAAATAATCTGCCCCTACACAGAATGGCAGAGCCCTCTGTTAGATGATTCCTGACTGGCCCCCAACCCTGCTGCCCAGCTTGTCCCCCACCCACCCACGTGGTCACATATACTTCCTCTTCTTCTGGAAGGAGGCGAGCTCTCTCACCCAGGATTTTGCATGGCTCTCTCCTCTACCTGGAGTACCCATAGCTCCTTCTCTGTTCAGCCCTGGGCTCTAATCCCACCTCCTGAGAGAGCCTTTCCCACCAGCCCGGCCTTCTGATCAACCTCAGGCATCCAAGCACCACCGCACACACCCTCCCTAGTAGTTCTCTGCAGGGTACGCGTCACTATGGGCGTTCTTCCTACTTGACTGTTGTTGCTAGTCCTGCCATCTGGTTTGTAAGTCCCATAGGAGGAAGACCAACATCCAGAAGGGCACGTGGTACCCTTGTGACTCACAGCAGTGCTGGCCTTCAGTAGGCAACCACAGCTCTATTTCCAGGAAGGGAGGAAGAAACGGAAGGAGGATGGGAGGGAAAATGAGAAGAGATTATAAGCCTCTTTCCTGAAATCCAGACCTTTCCGTCTGTTGTGAAGTTGGCTACAATTCTTGCTATTCATCCCCTTGGGAGGCAGACCTCTGCCCCATTCCCTTGAGTCTGGATGGATGCTGTCACTGCTGGACCCATAAAATCTGGTAGAAACGGTGCCGTGTAATGTCCACACCAGGCCTTAAAAACTGATCGCCAGTCCAGGTTCCAAGCATGAGACAGAGTACTCAGGGCCGGTGTACCAGGATGACCCTGAGGGATAGGATGGGGAGGAAGGTGGGAGGGGGGAGGTCAGGATGGGGGACACATGTACACCCATGGCTGATTCATGTGACTGTATGGCAAAACCACTACAATATTGTAAAGTAATTATCCTCCAATTAAAATAAATTAATTAATTTACAAAAAAAATAAAAAGACTGGCACTTCCAATCCAAGCTTGGCTCTGGGGTACTGAGCTGCCATCTAAGAAGTCCACCTCCCCCAAGACCACCATGCTGGAGAGACCCCATGCACATGCTGCAACCAGAATCCCAGCTGAATCCAGCCTTTCAGCCTCCCCCACCCACAGTGCCAGATCGTGGACTTTCCAACCCTACCACCAGCTTCAGTTGATACAGTGAGGAACAGAAAAGTCCTGCCAGGCCCTGCCAGCTTTCCTAACCCACAGAGTCATCGGATATAATAAAATGGTTGTTGCTTTTGTCATGCATTTGGGGTCACTGATTACACAGCAATAGAAAGCCAAAAAAAAAAAAAAAAATGCCTGTTGGTGATACCAAGAGAGACCTTACCATTGAATTTGTTCAGTACTAAACTCACCCGCCCCCTGAGCTCCCCTCCAAAGCCTCCTCCCCATCCAGAGACGCTCAACTTCCATAAATAGCATCACCATCCACCCAGGAACTCAAGTCAGATGAACCTGAGGGTCCTCACACCAAGTGAGATAAATCCTATACAATTCTCCCCATCCCCACTGGCACTGCCCTGGTTCAAGTTCCCATCCTTTCCTCTCTGGACAGCTGCAGAGGCTTCTGTACCAGCTTCCCTGATCTTTGATCTTCTCTCTCTCCATCCTTCCTGCACACTGCTGCAAGGACATCACTTCAAAACACAAAGGCTGAGAAGGTCCTCTACCACCCTCAGCATGAAGACCAGACTCAGGCAGGCTTATGAAGCTCTGCTTAAGGCAAATCCATCTAAGCACACACTCCATCCTGCTTCCTGCTCTGCTTCACACGGATGGAATTCATGCTAAGCTGCTAGTGCTCCTCAAATTGGCCACGGCATCCTATGTCTCTGTGCCTTTGCACATCATGTGCCCTCTGCCCCAAGGCTTTTCCTTGCCTTGACTACAGTTGGCAGACTTCCAACCATTCATAGAGGCTGAGATAGGCAGTACTGAGTGGCTGTCTGTACATCTTCATCTTCCTTTTCACCTTCCATCATAGGGGCTAGAAAACAAAGCATCCACTTCCCCATCCTCCCTGGCAGTTAGGGGTGTTCACATAAATCACAGACATTGCCTGGCACCAGTCCTTCCTTATGTCTTCCTGTCTTGAACACAGGCATGATGCCTGGTGCTACTGCAGCCAACCTGTGACCACATGGCAACAAGCACTACACCAGCAACGGTCAAGAAGAAAGGTGAACAGTGCCTGGATCCGTGATGATAGGGCTCAGCTGCCAGGTCAACCCTGAGCAGCCAACTTCCAGAATTCTTAAGACTGAAAATACTACTTTTCAAGTTTTCTTACAGCCAAAAGCACTCCTCACCGAGACTGTGTCTCACCTTAAGCATCCCTTGCTCATTCAAGTCCCTCCCTAAATCCACACTCCCGTTCTACCTTGCACATAGTCCTGTCCCAGCATTTGCCGTCTTCACTACATTATATTTTTTTCCTTGTCTCCTTCTCCCACAAATACTATGACCTTTTTGAGTAAAGAGATTGAGTTTTCTCACCTTTAATTCTTAGTTCCCACCCCAGCCCCTGGCATACAGATACTCAGTACATGGATTTATACTGACAGAATATAAGCCTATGTTCCAGCCTAATATTTTAACCTTACACTTAAATTATTTTGATTATAAGCTGCCTTCACTCCTCATTCAAAAACAGCAGGGAAAATAGATTTATCAGTTTTTTAAAGTAAAGAAATAACGATGCAGATTACCGAAATATTGCAGAGGAACAAAAAAGCTGCAATATTCCTCAAGACTATTCTCTGGGCATTGCCCTGCAGGAAACAGGGGTGGCAGGCTGAGCCCTGGGCCCTTTCCCAGCTCTTATCTTCTTTCTCTTTGCCACCGACTTCTCTCAGACATGTATTTCCATTGGCCGCAGGCAGCATCTCGCAGGCTTGGGGAGCCATGTTCCCGGCTATAGATCCGTTCTTAAGGCAGGAAGAAGGGAGAGACGTGGGACTGCCGTTGTAGACTGTGACCACCCGCAGGGTTCTAATGTCTTCGGAGAGCCTCCCTGGCTCTCGGTGAATGGACTCAATGATGAAGAGGTTCTGGATGTATTTCTCAACAACCGCCAGGATGGAATAGGGCAGATTGTACCAGGTGTATGGGGGGCGGGACTCAGCACAAAGGATGGCCAGGATGGAACCCCAGGAGATGAACCAGGAGCCAGAGGCGGTGACCACCAGCAGGTCTGTGTCCAGTTTGCGGGCTGGGTTTTTGGACTCATCTAGTGACTGCTCATCTAGCCTATAAATCCGGATCCCAACCAGCCCTGCCGCCCCCATAAGCATCAGCAAGATGATGGCATACAGGTAGAACATGATGAGTGCCGCCTCGCTCTTGGTTTTGGAACGGCCGATCTGGATTAGATACACCACCATGACCCCGATGGTGGTGGCCAGCGCGGTCAGGCCCAGGACCGAGCCCAGCAGGACCCCATGCAACCTGAACTGCATCTTCCGATGCTGGTGACTGTCGACTTTGCGCCCGATGTTTTTCCACAGGACGTAGAGCATTGTGGAGGCCAGGATCTGATACTCTATGTTGAAAGGATAGAGGTAGTACATCCCGTGGGAGATGGCTGGGCAGAGGGTCGGGGGCGTGCAGTTACATGGAGGCGTGTGGTCATCTAAAACTAGGGGAGACAGATCACAGGGGAGGGCGATTAGCATGTTCATGTGATGACATGGAAAACCACAAAGAAATATTGTCACTGTGGATGCACACCTGGGTTTCCCATTGAATGAAAAGCTTTGTGTCATGGCTTATTGTCATGCTGAATATCCTGTCTAACTTGACAGCCATGAACGTCCCCCAGAGGGTACTAATTACGTGAATTAGATCTTTTCCAGACATCAGAATGTTGTCCAACCATTGGAAATGGTATTGTAGAAATCTACTTACCAACACACAAAGATGTTCAGAAGATACTGGTGAACAAAAGCAACTTGCCAAAAAGGCTAGAGCATGACTCTGTTTTTATAAGTTATAGATATAAATGTGACATAGAGAGACAGGGAGATAGACAGACATAGAAGAAGTCTGGAAGGCCACACACTAAAATGTTAACAATGGTTATCGCTGGGTGGAAAAACAGCAGGTGATTTTCCTTTGGTTTTCTTCTCTATTTTCTTTCTTTCAGTAAAAGAAACATCTCAAAATATCTTTTTTGCAGTTTTACTGAGATATAATTGACATATTTGTGTAAGTTTTCCTTTAGATTTTGCTTCACTGTATTTTCCAAGCTTTCTATATGAATATGATTGACATGTATTATTTTAAAATTACTTTTTAAAAAAACAATCTTGTGAGGGAAAACGCCTCTTATTATTTACTAATACCTGAAGCCAGCAAGTGTGGCAAGAGACAAGTCTCATCTTCTGGAAGAACCCTGTTGATTGTATAAAGGACCATTTCATAACAAGGAGGGGAAATGCTGTAAGTAAATAATTAAATATGCCACAAAAGCCTTAAAGATGGTGTAAAGACTATGGCCTGTAATTCCAATCTGTTCTAGGGGACAAGACAAAAATATAAATCAAAGCATTAGGTAAAATTTTGTTGTGTGTTTCTGAGAAAGAAACAGAAGCACTCAATGTGGCACAATTTAGAAAGCATTAGATGGATTTTATGGCGCCCCACTCCAGCACTTTCACCTGGAAAATCCCATGGACGGGGGAGCCTGGAAGGCTGCAGTCCATGGGGTCGCTGAGAGTCCAACACAACTGAGCGACTTCACTTTCACTTTTCACTTTTATGCCTTGGAAAAGGAAATGGCAACCCACTCCAGTGTCCTTGCCTGGAGAATCCCAGGGACGGGGGAGCCTCGTGGGCTGCCGTCTATGGGGTTGCACAGAGTCAGACACGACTGAAGTGACTTAGCAGCAACAGCAGCAGCAGCAGATGGATTTTATAATGGATTAATTAGATGAATTTACAAAATTAGATTAATGCTATAATACATCTTTATAATGAAATAGTGGTGGTGGTTTAGTCGCTAAGTCATGTCCAACTCTTGTGACCCCATGGACTATAGCCTGCCAGGCTCCTCTGCCCAAGGGATTCTCCAGGCAAGAATACTAGAGTGGGTTGCATTTCCTTCTCCAGGGGATCTTCCCAACCCAGTAATCAAACCCACAATGCAGGAGACTGGAGTTTGATTCCTGGGTTGGGAAGACCCCCAGGAGAAGGAAATGGAATAGTATAATGGAATAATAGGCAGCCATTAAAAATTATAATTGTGTCTGTGACAACCTAGAGGAGTGGGATGGGGTGGAAGATGAGAGGGGTTCAAGAGGGAGGGGACATATGTACACCTGTGGCTGATTCATGTTGATGTATTGCAGAAAGCAACACAAAATTGTAAAGCAATTATCCTTCAATTAAAAATAAATTTAAAAATTTTTAAAGATTAAAAAAATAACAATTGTGTGTTTTAACGATGTAAGAAAATAATTATGCTACAATAACAATGAAGGAAAAGGTAAGAACAAATTGTATATCCAGTATTTTAAATGCATACCACAACCCGGAATTCAGTTGTGAGCTCAGTTTAAAGGATAGCAGCCAATATTTTTTAATGGAATTGCAATGGAATAAAATAGGATTGACTGAATGGAATCAAACACAATAGAAATTTGGGCATCTTTGATATAGTATGATTATTATTCCATGGGAACATACATGTAGACATAAGGGCATTTGGGTTGCAATGTAAAATCTATTTCTTACTGTAGGTGGTAGAAAAAAATGATTGAATATATACCATATGATCTCAACTACAAATAAATACACAGCACACTACCAAAAACTAACCAGATGTTAACAGCATTTAGCTGCACTCCTCAGTGGGTGTTATAGTGGATTTTTTTCTTTACATTTTGCCATTGCTTTAATGTATGATATGCATATACTACTTATAAAATCAGGCAAAAAAGGCTTTATGGTAGCACTAATTACCCTCACTTGTTTTTTTATCTGCTAATTTCAAACTCGCAGTCCTTCCCTCTCCTATTCCCCTCCCCATTGGCAACAAAAAGCCTGTTCTCTATGTCTGTGAATCTGTTCCTGTTTAGTTGATAAGTTCGTTCGTGTCATATTTGAGATTCCACATACAAGTGATATATATTCCTCTTTCTCTGGCTGACTTACTTCACTTAGTATGATAATCTCTAGGTCCATCCATGTGGCTATAAATGGTATTATTTCATTCTTTTTTATGGCCAAGTAATATTCTATTATATATATGTACCACAGCTTCTTTATCCATTCATCTGTCAATGGACATTTAGGTTGCTTCTATTTCTTGGCTATTGTAAATAGCACTGCTATGAACATAGGGCTGCATGTATCTTTTTGAATTATAGCTTTGTTTGAGTATATATACATATATATGCCCAGGAGTAATCTGCCTTACTTTTGCAGAGCACTGCAATTTTCAATACATAAGGAGTTTCCCTACCACCTGTAACCTAAGACTGTATGATGCAAAAGACAAGGAAGAGCTCAGAAGAAAAAGGTTCAGACTAATAGAATGTTAGAGCTGACAAAGTTTCCTTTTTTATAAATTAATCTAATCCCACCTTCACCAAGGTCTTTGGAGCCACATTGCTATGATTCAAATCCTGGCTCAATCATCTACTCACTGTGTGATCTTGCGTTAGTCACTTAACTTCTCTGTGGCCCAGTCGTTTCATCCATATATATAATAAGGTCAGTGTTGCCTACTTCCAAGTGTGGGGACAAGAGTTTAATGTGCCAGCCACTCAGAGAATGCTTAACAAAACATGTTGTTATTGTTTTCATTGTTGTTACTGTTACTGATTCCGATGAGGAAATGAGGCTAAAGGAGCATGACCTTCCCAAGAGTAGGCTGTTGGTTGGGGGTGGTGAAGAGATACAGCGTGTCCCCCAATTTTGTCATCTTCATCCCACTGGTGAGGAAACAGGTTTAAAGTTCTCTTTGTGACTGATCTGGGTTTGTACAGAGAGAACAGATGTTCAGTACATTAATGCTGGAAGTACTCACGGAAAGTAGGTGGTTCAAGCCCCCTCATGTTATGAATGAGAAAAGAGAGGCTCAGAGTGGTTGAATGGTGTCCAAAGGTCACACAGCCAAAACACGATAGGTATAGGACCTAAACCTGAGGCATCAGTCCCCTGTGCATTGCACCTTCCTCTACCCCACATTCTTGTCAACTCCAGTGCTCTAAGATCAAATCGTCCACTTTGGAAGAAAATGAAAAGATTCACACTACAGGCGCTCAAATGGGTACAAGGAGGAATAAAGATGGGCCAAAATTATAAACCAATAGAGTTAAATAAAAAAATTCAAATGAGCAAAGACCAATTAATCACAACATACCATTAGACATCTATGGATTTTTAAATGCTATACTTGCAGTAGAAAGAACTGCTCATAGAGGTTTAATTAAAAATACAAACAGTAACAACCACCAATCTTCTGCAGCTGTAAATAAAGACACTCACCTCCATACCAAACTGAACCATGAGAAATGGTGATCAAAATGACAACCCTTGGGTCTGACAAGTCACTGAAGAACCCTTTAATTATGCTCAGCACACCCTACTTATGGAGGCAGGATGAAAGACTTAAGAGGTTTTGAAAGACTTTCAACAACAGGGGATTGTCTGGATGATGTTCAGTTGGGTGGACCCTGCAGGTCTTTGAAACCCATCCCTCCATCTCTGAGGTTTCCCAGCTGTTCCAACATGACAGCCAGGCAACTCTTACCACTCACCTATAGTTATGTTCCCAAAGCCCAGGGTAATGAGTCGTTCCTTGTGTTCGTTAAGTTGGTGCTTTGACTCATTCAGGACGCTGTTAGCCCACAGAAGCAGGTTGGTGAACACTGAGTGGATCACCCCAAACCTGAAAAACACAAGGATTCACTGCTTGAGCAGCCCTGGGAAACTCTGAGCCCAAGAGATGAGGTGGAGACTTTCTATGCATGCACACACGTACACACATATACACATGCCTCTTTCTTAGCAGCGACTGTGGTTTCATCTGGCAACTCAAGCTCTGGGTGGGTCCCCTGTCTGGCTAGGAGAAGCAGTTGCATGGAACCTTCCAAAACCACAGTCTTGGCTCTGCCTTAATCTTGAACCTGCCAGGACTCAATTCATTGTCTACAGGACAAAAAAAAAAAAAAAAAAAAGCCCTGCGTCTTGAAAGCAGGCACACAGGGATGGAAATTTACTAAAAGCAGGCAACCAACCCCACCATACCCCAAACCCTTTCTTCCAGAAGGGAAGAGGACAGTTAAGAAAAGATAAAAGGGCTAAATTGGACATCTGGAGAGTTCAGCACATCCTTACTGTTGGGGTGCCAACCCAATGGTCATTATCAATCCCCTCTGTCTTACCATTTACTTCAAAGGCACTAAAACAAACCACAGACTTGATATCTGGCCTCCCTTGCACTTAGGCATGGCCATTCTGGCCAATAGGATGTGAGGTGAAGTCTACTGGCCACTGTGGAAAAGCCTTCAGTTTCTTGATGGAAGACAACACAATGAGAAAAGCCTCTTTCGTCTCCTTCTTCCCCCTTTTCCCAGCCTTGAATGTAGACATGAAAGCTGGAGTTGGGGCAGCTATCTTGTAACCATGAAGCAACCAACTCTGGATGAAACCCTCACCCACTGGAGGAGGCAGAGTGGAAACATTCAGAAAGCCTATTCTGTGACAACACTGTTTAGCAGCTGGAGTTTCAGACAGGTTTAGGAATGCTGCTGTGCTTAGTTGCTCAGTCATGTCTGACTCTTTGCAACCCCATGGACTGTTGCCTGCCAGGCTCCTCTGTCCATGGGATTCTCCAGGCAAGAATACTGGAGTGGGTTGCCATGCTCTCCTCCAGGGGACCTTCCCAATGCAGGGGTCGAACCCAGGTCTCCCGCATTGCAGACGAATTCTTTACCAGATGAGCCACCAGGGGAGCCCAGGTTTAGGAATTAGGCCATATTATTCAAATGGTAAAGAATCTGGCTGCAATACAGGACACCCAGGTTCAATCAGTGGGTCAGGAAGATCCCCTGAAGGAGGGCATGGCAGCCCACTCCAGTATTCTTGCCTGGAGAATCCCACAGACAGAGGAGCCTGGCGGGCTACAGTGCACAGGGTCGCAAAGAGTCGGACACGACTGAGCAAGAAACACTACATTTGGAGTTTAAACGTTAGTAAGCGCACGGCTGTTCTAGTCTGAGCAGAGTTCTATCCCTGTCTCTGACCGCACTGCCTCTAAGGAAGAAGAAAAGGGATGACTCTGGACTCTGGAGGACAGGGGAGGGAACTAGGGCAGTATGATTCCAACAGAGTCACGGTCTGTTTCAGAGCCTCCAAAGTCTCTGCATGGCTGCCAGTTTAACACGTGTTCACACTGGTCGCTTCTAGGGTGCTTAACAATGGGCCGTGGATGAAGCAGGTGCAGCCAATACAGGTGATTTGAGAAGGACATTCCTTGAAACTTCCAACTGATCACTTCCCAGTGGCAGAGCAGAGGCCCAGAGGATGCAAGCCCCCTTTAACCAAGAGCACGCTTGTTCATGATCTGCCTACAGGAAAAATGGTACAGTTGGGTCCTCATCCCTGACCTTGCTACTCCTCTGAGTTTTAACCCAGATGACTCCTCTGGGGCTCCCACAAACACTCGCAAGCCAAGTCTTTCCTTACTTGAACTCTAGCTTCCTTTGGCCGCTTCCCAGTGTCCAGGCGCAAGTGGAGAAGGCAGCAGCCACAGAGGGGCGTGGGTGGGCAGTCTGAATCAGGTGTTTGCCCATCTGCCTGCCCCTTGTACTCATCCATTTGCTCCAGATCGTGGCCAGCCTTCCCCAGGGCACCTGGGAGGCATTGTATGTACAGAGCCTTTGACAAACGCAGACAATACTGTTTGCCTCCGGCTGGCTGGCTTTTCTTTTACTTATAATGCACACAGCTCCCCTTTCTTCTCCTCTTTCCTGGTCCATACGACGCTGCCTAATCCCAGTTCCACAGAACCCAAGCAGGTAAGACCAATGCCACCCATGGCTGCAGGCGTTTTTCTGTCACACACCAGGAGCTGACAACCTCCGGCTGGTTGATCTGGAAACTGTCCTGCAAACTAACGGCAAACATCATTTCCTCATGCCAGGCTGCCTTGCTCATACTCGGATCGAGTAACCCCAGACCACAATAAAGAGAAAGATTCCACGAGCCGTGTTTTGACCTGTTTATCTTTCCAGCTCTGATTTCAGAAGTGCTATTTCTCTAAATTTCACTCTTGAGAAAAGAAAAGCACTCAAACCTGTAAGAATTATCAAATCAGGAGGAAAGTCTCTGTATGTACTAAAAGCATGGATAGTGGAGTATTGGCTCAAAAGACCAGAAGAAAAAGGTAAGTCCAAGAGTGGGAAGTTCTGAAACCTCCAGCGCATGGCAGGAAGTGTCAATGAATAAAGTAGGCCTGGGACACATTAGGGAGGGGTGGGTGATAGGGTCTACATGGGGACTCATGGTTGAAATAGCTCATTATGTTGACCTCACAAACAAAGAATAAAATCACAGTGACCCTTGAAACTGACCAAATTGCCCAAAGTTCTGTTTTCCCCACTCGCACCTACCTTCTCAAAGCTATGAGACCCCCGGATTCCAGACCTCTGGCTATGTGACTGCAGGACTCAGCTACAGGTTAAAAATTAACCATCCCTTCAGAGAATTTTTCATTGGTGGTATATAAGAAAGACCCCATCAGAAAGGGAGGACGCTCGTTCTCCATAAGGGCTAGTCACCCTCTCGTTCCCCTCTAATAAATATCCCTTTTCTTGCCTGACTGCCCGGGTCGCTCTCTTTTTCTCTGCACTCCGTCTTACAGTGGGGACTGTAGCTAAATGAGTTCCCATCTGGAGGGAACAATCCCGACTCAGCCCTAGCTCTTGGCTGCCATGCACATTTTGGTTTATGAAACCTACCATTTTTTCTGGAGACATTTAACTCTGGGGACTTCCCTGGCTGTCCGGTGCTTAAGACTCCACATTTCCACTGTAGAGGGCACCAGTTTTACCTAAACAAAGAACTAAGATTCCACGTGCCACCCAGCATGACAAAACGTTTTATAAAAATGTTTTTAAAAAATATAAAACCAAAAGGTGATAACTCAAAAATGGTTTATGCTTTGCCCTATTAAAAAAAAAAAATAACAGGCTAAATCAAGCTATGAGAATATCTAGTTCAAGCTACATACTATCCAATTTAGGAAAGAGGCCCAAGACAGGGAGCCTTGTCTCCAGTCGCTCAACGAACAAGGTCAAGGCAGAACCAGGTTCCAGTCCTTTGGAATTCCTTTAGATGAAAAACCTCAGTGGGAAATATCTGGATACATGGCCTAGACCAGCAGTATCCCAAAGAAGATAACGTAAGGCACTGAGGTAATTTTTAATTTAAATTTTAAAAAAATTTAAATTAATTTTTAGTTTAAATTTAAATTTAATTTTTAATTAAAAAACACTTTTTAATTTCCCAGTAGTCACATTTAAAGAACAGTAAAAAGGAACAGGTGAAAATAATTTTAATTATTTTTTTTGTTAACCCCAGTATATCTAATATACTATGATGTCAACTAATCAAAAAGAAAATTTCCCCCAATAAACCCAGATGGCCACTGAGCCACTGTGATGCCTCGGAAATAGCACTGGATTTAAAGTCAGCATCCGGGTCCCGCCCAGCTATGCACAGGTGAGCTGCCTGACCTTGGACAGTCACTTCCTTTCTTGGTTTCCTCACCTGCTAAGTAGGATCATGATTATAGCTACTGTCCCTGACTGCCAGGGCTATCATGAGACACTCTCATAAGTAACACATGTAAAAGAAAGTCCTTTATGAATGGGAAAGCCCATTTTATTCAGCCAGGAGTTCCTGGTAGGACAATTGGCCCAATATACATTTGTTGAGAATATCTCACCCTTTATCCCAACAATTCTACTTCCAGGAATTTAACCCAAGAAAATAATCAGAGGATCAGCAACAAGGTCCTACTATATAGCACAGGAAACTATATTCAATATCCTGTGATAAACTATAATGGAAAAGAACATGAAAAAGAATGTACATATAAGTGTGACTGAATCGTTGTGCTGTACAGCAGAAATTAACACAACACTGTAAATCAACCGTGTGGGGGCAAGTCAGTCCCGTGGTGTCCAGCTCTTTGCGACCCTATGAACTATAGCCCACCTGGCTCCTCTGTCCATGGGATTCTCCAGGCAAGAATACTGGAGTGGGTTCCCACACCCTCCTCCAGGGGTTCTTCCTGACCCAGGGATTGAGCCTGAGTCTGTTATATCTTCTGTATTGGCAGGTGGGTTCCTTACTGCTAGCACCACTTGCTGCTGCTGCTAAGTCGCTTCAGTCGTGTCCGACTCTGTGAGACCCCACAGACAGCAGCCCGCCAGGCTCCCCCATCCCTGGGACTCTCCAGGCAAAACACTGGAGTGGGGTGCCATTCCCTTCTCCAATGCGTGAAAGTGAAAAGTGAAAGTGAAGTCACTCAGTCGTGTCCAACTCCTCGCAATCCCATGGACTGCAGCCCACCTGGCTCCTCCATCCATGGGAGTTTCCAGGCAAGAGTACTGGTGTTGGGTGCCATTGCCTTCTCCGAGCACCACCTGGGAAGCCCCTAAATCAACTATACTTTAGTAATATACATTTTAAAAAAAGAATCAGAGATGTTCAAAAGTATTTTTAACTGAAGATATTCATCATAGTACTATTTATAATGACAAAAACTTTCAGACAAGTTCGATGTCCAGTGAGAGGTGTGATGGACTAGATTGGGTCCCTTCAGAATTTATATGTAGAAGCCCTAACTCTCAATGGGACTGTGCTTGGAGATGGTGTACAAGGAGGTGTGTGTGTCAGTCGCTCAGCTGTTTCTGACTCTTTGCGACCCTATGGACTGTAACCCACTCCTCTGTCCATGGAATTCTCCAGGCAAGAATACTGGAGTGTGTAACAATTCCCTTCTCCAGGGGATCTTCCCAATCCAGGAATTTAACCTGGCTCTCTGGCATTGCAGGCAGATTCTTTACTGTCTGAGACACCTGGGAAGCCCACATAAGGAGGTTAAGGTTAAATGAGGTCATAAGGGTGGGGGCCGGATCCAATGGGACTAGCATACTTATAAGAAGAGGAAGAGACACCAGAGAGCTCTCTCCACATGCCTAGGGGAAAGGCCAGGTGAAGACACAGCGAAAAGGCAATGCCTGCAAGTCAGGAAGAGAGCCTCACCAGAAACCAACCTGCTGGTACCTTGACCGTGGATTTGGAGC
Source organism: Redunca redunca (assembly GCA_006410935.1). Taxonomy (NCBI): domain Eukaryota; kingdom Metazoa; phylum Chordata; class Mammalia; order Artiodactyla; family Bovidae; genus Redunca; species Redunca redunca. The sequence continues at coordinate 614,309 of SJYQ01091790.1, read as the reverse complement.
CTCCAGAATTGTGAGAAGACACGTTGCTGTTGTTTACGCCCCTCCTCCCCTGCCCAGCGTGTGGTACCTACCATGGCAGCCCGAGACGAATACAACAGGGCTGTATAATTTGATCAACTATAGCAGTGGCACTTTATGCAATCGGTAAAGATCATGGAGTAGAAAAGGTCAGGGGAAACGTTAATGACAAAATGAAAAGAAAAGGCAAGCAGAGCAGGACCACAATTGTAGAAAGAAAAAAAAAATTACCTATCTATTCACTGAAAAAACGACTGGACGGAAACAGACCAAAATATGAATAGTCGTTACTTCTGGGTAGCAGCTGTCTGAGGAAGCTCTGGCTGCTATAACAAAACAACAGGCATTTATTTCTCACAGTTCTAGAGGCTCAACGTCCAAGACCAAGGTGCCAGCAGACTTGGTTTCTGGTGAAGCCTCTCTTCTTGGCTTGCAGATGGCTGCCTGTCACTGCGTCCTCACGGGTACACTCAGGGCAGGGGATGCAAATCACGTGTGTCTTTTCTGTGTGGATACTAATCCCATAAGGAGGGCCGTACCCTCATGAACTCAGGACCTAATTACTTCCCAAAGGCACCACCACCAAATACCCATCCCCTCAGGGGTTAGGGCTCCAACACAGGAATCTGAAGGAGACACAGACATTCAGTCCATAATGGTGGCATTATGGTGATTTTTAACTTCCACTGTGTCCTTACAAGTTTTATCAGGAAACAAACTACATTTTTTAAGAAGAATGTTGTGGAGTAGACACACTGAAACTCATGCTCCAGAACAAAATCAGCAAGCATTCTCCTCAAGCTGTGAGCCGAACCCAGCCTCACTGATGGAAAAAGGAGCAGGTGAAACACACACACCTGTCACTGCCCAGCACATGAAAGAGGAGACACTGGATGGAAATCCCTGGCTGGCCACTTGCACTCTGGAGACCAAGGGAAGTCCCCCAACCTGCTAGAACCTGCTGCCACATCCATAAAATGCAGAAAATAGTTACCATGGTTACCCTGACAGAGCCCAGATGAAACACGAGGATGGATGGGGATGTCTTTGTCCTGCCCTAAGGGACAATTCGCTTTTGGCTAAGATCAAGTGTAGTCTGGGGGCTTCCCTGGGGGCTTGGTGGTAAAGAATCCACCTGCCGCTGCAGGAGATGCAAGAGACGTGGGCGGGTTACAGTACACAGGGTCATGAAAAGCCAGACACGACAGAACAGCTGACAAGGGACAATTGAGACGGGAGTTAAAGATCACTGCCAAGGCCAATGCTCAGGGCTGCACAGGGGGGCAGAAAGTCCACACGCTCCTGCAACGATGCTCAGATCCTGGGTGCCTTGACCCATCACCTCTGCATGTCACCATTAGTGCCTGGCATCAGGCTCAGCACACAGTAGGAGCACCATAGATGCCTCACTGCTGGATAAGCAGATCCTTTTTGCATGATGAGGTTGGTGACAGTTTTTTCTAGTCCATGGAATTCTCCAGGCCAGAATACTAGAGTGGATAGCCTTTCCCTTCTCCAGGGGATCTTCCCAACTCAGGGACTGAACCCAGGTCTCCCGCATTGCAGGTGGATTCTTTACCAGCTGAGCCACAAGGGAAGCCCAAGAATACTGGAGTGGGTAGCCTATCCCTTCTCCAGTGGATCTTCCCAAGCCACACATCAAACCGGGGTCCCCTGCATTGCAGGTGGATTCTTTACCAACTGAGCTATCAGGGAAGCCCTCTACTTCGATAAAATAGTTCCAACCAGTGGTCATATGTAAGTCACTTTCTTAAATAGCAGTTTTCATTTCAAATGATACTGGGGGATTTTTTGTGCCTTATGGACAGTTTATATGATGAGGGATCTTTCTAGAAAGCAAACGGTGATCCCTTGATGCCTCTATATGTGTGCACAGAGGCTTTCTTACCTGATAATCATAGTTTGCATTTAGGTAATTCACCTCATTAGCCTACAGATTCTCTCCCTTGATCCTCACAACCATCTCAAGAGAAAGACGGGCAGACATAATAATAGACCCAACACTCAGGGTCCTTATTCTGTGCCAGGAACGAGCTCTACATCAATTACTGCATTCAGTCCCCAGAGGCTGACTATGCTATTATCCCCATTTTACAGATGAGGAAAACTGAGGCTCACAAAGGGGAAGTTTCTAAGACAGCAGAGGCAAAATTCCAGTCATATCACCATACTTTTAGGGCTGTCCCAGAAGAGGCCAAAGGTAGAGGGTCCCCTCTCCAGGCCACAACTGAAGGCTTCGCTTATCAGAATGGAGAAGAGTGGTTCTCATATTTTAAACCCAAGTAAGATGGCAGTGATTAGCTTTGTTTGCTCTAAACAAACATTAAATCCAGCATGTAAGCAATTACTCGCAACGTTTACCTTTCCAGTGTTTTGAAAGACTGGATGATATCCTTTGAGTGGCCCCAGAGAAAGTATACCTAAATGAAAACAAAGAAAATAAGGATATATCAGTGGGAAAGCCATCACTATATCTGCACCATGAGAAGTTATAAAACCTAAGGGAAGGATGTGGAAAGTGTTGGGCACGTTAGTGACCACCCCATCCAAAAATGACAAGTCATTTCTTGTGATGGTGCCATTCTCATGGAGACAGTGCTCCGGGGGCAACGCCGTAGAATTGGAGGGAGGCCTCCAGGTTTAGGAGGAAATGGTACCCTGCGTGCTGTGGGGCGGGCCTTGGGGAGCAGCAGCCTGCCTGCCATGATGCCTGTTCACTTGCTTATACCATCCTTATAGGGCTTCATTCGAGAAATATCCACTGAACTGTTACTACATCAGTGGCTGGAAACCAAATTTTGCGTGCTTTAAATGAAGAACAGAAGTGATTCAGGTTGGTCTTTTATTCTACTCTACAGTAAGTCCACTATATACGAATCCTCAAGTTGCGAACTTTCAGAGATGCAAGCATGCCTTCTATCAACCTCAGTCAGTCAGTTCAGGGGCTCAGTCGTGTCCGACTCTTTGCGACCTCATAGACTGCAGCACATCAGGCCTCCCTGTCCATCACCAACTCCCGGAGCTTGCTTAAACTCATGACTATCGAGTCAGTGATGCCATCCAACCATCTCATCCTCTGTCATCCCCTCCTCCTGCCTTCAATCTTTCCCAGCATCAGGGTCTTTTCCAAGGAGTCAGGCGTGAGTGAAATCATAGCTTCTCCTTCGTCTCCTATTGCTGACAACCCTCCAGTCAGTAACTCTTCTCACCTGTCCGCTCAATGCCAGCCCCTGTATGCCCACTACTGTACTGTAATACTTTACTTTTCAAGGTGTGTGTGCGGAATGCTCAGTCGCTCAGTCGTGTCTGACGCTTCGTGACCCCGTGGACAGGAGACTGCCAGGTTCCTCTGTGGGATTTTCCAGGCAAGAATACTGGAGTGGGTTGCCATTTCCTCCTCCAGGGGATCATCCCAACCCAGGGATCAAACGTGCATCTCTTACGTCTCCTGCACTGGCAGGTGGATTCTTTACCACTAGCGCCACCTGGGAAGCACCGCCCCCCCTCCCCGCCCCGCTAGATACTGTCCTCTAAGACTGTAAATGTTTGACTTTTGTGTTTGTTTTTTTATGTATTATTCATGTAAAAAGTATTATAAACCTATTACAGTACAGTACTATATAGCTGGACTTCCCTAGTGGTTCAGTCGGTAAAGAATCCACCTGCAATGTGGGAGGTTTGGGTTCGATCCCTGGGTTGGGGAGATCCCCCGGAGAAGAGCATGGCAACCCACTCCAGTATTCTTGCCTGGGAAAGCCCATGGACAGAGGAGCCTGGCGGGCTGCAGTCCATGGGGTCACAAAGAGTTGGAAATGAACGATCAACTAAAGCACAGCATTACATATCTAACTGTGATAGGTGGGTAACTAGGCTAACTTTGTTGGACTTATAAAAAAATTTGAATTACAAATGCGCTCTCAGAACAGAACTCATTCTTATGTAGGCGATTATATACATATATGTACTATTTATATCTGTTGCCCAGGCCCCTGGCCATGCAGGCACTAGAAGAAATGCAAGCTAAATGTGTGGGGGGTAGGGGGGGGCTGTATTGGACCCATGTGCAAATCTCAGCTCCCTTGGCCTTGGGCAAGTCTGTCTTCCCATCTGTGAAATGGGGATGATAATGAAACTTACCTTGGTGGGTATTGTGAGCAGTGAAATAAGATAATCCATGTCTACTTAGAACAGAGCCTGCGGTAGGTATGTTTTCAGTAAAAGCTCTCTGTTGACAACTTTCTTCTCTGTCTTATGCATAATCTGAGTTCCTAAAGCATTTGGAGCCTTATTATCAGATGGCAAAGAATCTGCCTGAAGTGCAGGAGACATGGGTTCGATCGCTGGGTCAAGAAGGTCCCCTGGAGAAGGAAATGGCAACCCACTCCAGTATTCCTGCCTGGAGAATTTCATGGACAGAGGAGCCTTGCAGGCTCTAGTCCATGAGGTCACAAAGAGTCAGACACGACTGAGTGACTACACACTTTAGACACAAACACACATTGAGCACCTACTACTTGTCAAACACAGCCGGGCACTTCATAAATTTGTCTCAGCTTTCATTTTGCAAGTGTGTGCTATAAAAAAAATAATCCGACGACACACACTCAAAAATACACCACACATACTCTCTCATCCACATCACTTCGCCTAAGACATACTATCCTGCTCTGGAAAACACTGTCAGGCATGATTCATGAAACATCTAACAACTTAAAAAACAGAGAAACAGAGAGCAGTGACCCCTGGTAAAGATGACACTCAGCCCAACAACAGGGAAGCGCTAAAGTAAATTAGTTTTTGTCTATGAATTCTAAGTTAGATGGCTACTCAGCTGATGCTTTGATGAAGATTACATAGCAGGGGCTTCCCTGGTGGTGGAAAGTCCGCCTATCAATGCAGGTGACACAGGTTTGACCCCTGGTCCAGGAAGATCCCACATGCCAAGGAGAAACTAAGCCCGTGCACTGCAACTATTGAGCTTGTGCTTTAGAGCCCGGGAACCGAAACTGCTGAGCCCACATGCCACAACTACTGAGGCCCAAGTGCCGAGGGCCTGTGCTCCGCATAAACAGAAGCCCCTGCAGTGAGAAGCCCAAGTATTGCAGCTAGAGAGTAGCCCCTGCTCGCCACAGCTAGAGAGGAGCCTGCAGCAACTAAGACCCAGCACGGCCAATAAATAAATAAATGTCTTAACGAGAATCCTTTAAAAAAAGACCATATAGAAAAATAAAGAAGCTTATGATTGAAGTGAAAAATTGTACACAGAAAACTCTGCACCTTATATATAAAACTTTGATAAGAATATACACTTGAGTACAAGGAGAGGGAACACATAAAAACAGCAACAAATATTGCAGTTGAGGACTTACAGATGTGTTTTTAGACTCTTTCAATTTTTTTCAGTAATGTTACATTTTTAAAATAAATATTTTTAAATCACCATACAATCCAGCAGTTTGACTTCTAGGTACATATTCAAATGAATTGAAAGCAGAGTCTTAGGATTTCTCTAGCAGTTGAGTGGTTAGAAATCCACCAGCCTAATGCAAGTGACACAGCTTGGATCCCTGGTCTGGGAGGATGCCACCTGCCGTGGAGCAACTAAGCACCATAACGACATTCTAGCCCTCATTCTAGAGCCCACAAGCCTAGAACTACTGAAGTCTGCATACCCTCAGGCCATACTCTGCAAGAAGAGAAGCCACTTCAGTAAGAAGCCCGCACCCCGCAAGTAGAGAGTAGCCTCTGCTTGCCACCACTAGAGAAAGCCCACACAGAGCAGCCAATAAATAATTTTTTTTTTAAAGCAAGTCTCAAAAATATATTTGCACACATACGTTCATAGCAGCATTACTCACAATGGCCAAAATGTGGAAGCAATGCCAGGGTCTGTCAATGAATGAACAGATAAGAAATGTGGTCCATCCATAAAATGGAATAGTTTTCAGCCTCAAAGAGGAAGGAAATTCTGACACATCTACAACATGGATAAACGTTGGGGACATTATGCTAAGCAAAATGAGCCAGTCACAAAAGGACAAACCCTCTATGTTTCTATTTGTCTGATTCAAAGAGGCAGAAAGCTGAATGAGTTGGAAAGTTGAATGGCAGTTGCCCAGCGCTGGGAGTGGTAGAAATCGGGAGTTAGTATCTAAAGGGGACAGAATTCCATTTTTGCAAGATGAGTTGTGCTGACTAGTTGCATGACAATATGAATACATTTAACAATGCTGAACCCAATAGCTCCTCTTGGCCCTCCTGTGCCCGCGCAGCTGCCGCTCCTTGGATGTGGGGTTGTTCCTCTTGGCCGCCGCCCCTGACCTCGGACGTGGGGTAGCTCCTCCGGAGCAGGAGCTTTGCTGGACCAGCTGTGAAGAGATACCCCATGTCCAAGGTAAGAGAAACCCAAGTAAGACAGTAGGTGTTGCAAGAGGGCATCAGAGGGCAGACATACTGAAACCATAATCACGGAAAACTAGTCAATCTGGTCACACAGACCACAGCCTTGTCTAACTCAATGAAACTAAGCCATGCCGTGTGGGGCCACCCAAGACGGGCAGGTCATGGTTGCAAAGTCTGACAGAATGTGGTCCACTGGAGAAGGGAATGGCAAACCACTTCAGTATTCTTGCCTTGAGAACCCCATGAACAGTAGGAAAAGGCAAAATGATAGGATACTGAAAGAGGAGCCCCCCAGGTCAGTAGGTGCCCAATATGCTACAGGACATCAGTGGAGAAATAACTCCAGAAAGAATGAAGGGATGGAGCCAAAGCCAAAACAATACCCAGTTGTGGATGTGACTGGTGATAGAAGCAAGATCCGATGCTGTAAACAGCAATATTGCATTGGAACCTGGAATGTCAAGTCCATGAATCAAGGCAAATTGGAAGAGGTCAAACAGGAGATGGCAAGAGTGAACGTCAACATTCTAGGAATCAGCTAACTACAATGGACTGGAATGGGTGAATTTAACTCAGATGACCATTATATCTACTACTGTGGGCAGGAATCCCTTAGAAGAAATGGAGTAGCCATCATGGTCAACAAAAGAATCCAAAATGCAGTACTTGGATGCAATCTCAAAAATGACAGAATGATCTCTGTTCGTTTCCAAGGCAAACCATTCAATATCACAGTGATCCAAGCCTATACCCCAAACAGTAATGCTGAAGGAGCTGAACTTGAACGGTTCTATGAAGACCTACAAGACCTTTCAGAACTAACACCCAAAAAAAGATGTCCTTTTCATTATAGGGGACTGGAATGCAAAAATAGGAAGTCAAGAAACACCTGGAGTAACAGGCAAATTTGGCCTTGGAGTACAGAATGAAGCAGGGCAAATATTAATAGAGTTCTGCCAAGACAACACACTGTTCATAGCAAACACCCTCTTCCAACAACACAAGAGAAGACTCTACACATGGACATCACCAGATGGTCAACACCGAAATCAGATTGATTATATTCTTTGCAGCCAAAGATGGAGAAGCTCTATACAGTCAGCAAAACAAGACAAAGAGCAGACTGTGGCTCAGATCATGAACTCCTTATTGCCAAATTCAGACTTAAATTGAAGAAAGTAGGGAAAACCACTAGACCATTCAGGTATGACCTAAATCAAATCCCTTATGATTATACAGTGGAAGTGAGAAATAGATTTAAGGGAGTAGATCTGATAGACAGAGTGCCTGATGAACTATGGAATGAGGTTCGTAACATTGTACAGGAGACAGGGATCAAGACCATCCCCATGGAAAAGAAATGCAAAAAAGCAAAATGGCTGTCTGGGGAGGCCTTACAAATAGCTGTGAAAAGAGAAGCGAAAAGCAAAGGAGAAAAGGAAAGATATTCTCATTTGAATGCAGAGTTCCAAAGAATAGCAAGGAGAGATAAGAAAGCCTTCCTCAGTGATCAATGCAAAGAAATAGAGGAAAACAACAGAACGGGAAAGACCAGAGATCTCTTCAAGAAAATTAGGGACACCAAGGGAACATTTCGGGCATGGGTCCTCCCGGCTTCTGCCCCTGACCTCGGACGTGGGGTATCTCCTCTCGGCTGCACTGTGTGTGCTGGTCGCAGCCGCCCGCAGTATTAAGATCAAATTGCCAACATCCGCTGGATCATGGAAAAAGCAAGAGAGTTCCAGAAAAAATTCTATTTTGGCTTTATTGACTATGCCAAAGCCTTTGACTGTGTGGATCACAAGAAACTGTGGAAAATTCTGAAACAGATGGGAATACCAGACCACCTGACCTGCCCCTTAGAACTGGACTTGGAACAACAGACTGGTTCCAAATAGGAAAAGGAGTAAGTCAAGGCTGTATATTGTCAGCCTGCTTATTTAACTTATTTGCAGAGTACATCATGAGAAACGCTGGGCTGGAAGAAGCACAAGCTGGAATCAAGATTGCCGGAAGAAATATCAATAACCTCAGATAGGCAGATGACACCACCCTTATGGCAGAAAGTGAAGAGGAACTAAAAAGTCTCTTGATGAAAGTGAAAGAAGAGAGTGAAAAAGTTGGCTAAAAGCTCAACATTCAGAAAACGAAGACCATGGCATCCGGTCCCATCACTTCATGGGAAATAGGTGGGAAAACAGTGGAAATAGTGTCAGACTTTATTTTGGGGGGGAGGCTTCAAAATCACTGCAGATGGTGATTACAACCATGAAATTAAAAGATGCTTACTCCTTGGAAGGAAAGTTATGACCAACCTAGATAGTATATTCAAAAGCAGAGACATTACTTTGCCAACAAAGGTCCATATAGTCAAGGCTATGGTTTTTCCAGTAGTCATGTGTGGATGTGAGAGTTGGGCTGTGAAGAAAGCTGAGTGCCAAAGAATTGATGCTTTTGAACTGTGGTGTTGGAGAAGACTCTTGAGAGTCCCTTGGACTGCAAGGAAATCCAACCAGTCCATCCTAAAGGAGACCAGTCCTGGGCGTTCATTGGAAGGACTGATGCTAAAGCTGAAACCCCAATACTTTGGCCACCTCATGTGAAGAGTTGACTCATTAGAAAAGACTTTGATTCTGGGAGGGATTGAGGGCAGGAGGAGAAGTGGACGACAGAGGATGAGATGGATGGATGGCATCACCGAATCGATGCACATGAGTTTGGGTGAACTCCGAGAGTTGGTGATGGACAGGGAGGCCTGGCGTGCTGCGATTCATGGCGTCGCAAAGAGTCAGACGTGACTGAGCGACTGAACTGAACTGAACTGAACCAAATAGGTATAAATGGCTAAGGCAGCAAATGTTATGGTTACATATATTTTACCACAATTTAAAAACAAAAAGTCTGTTTTAAAAAGTAACATTTTTATCCTTCCATCATCTAATGTAGCAAATGCACACCATCAGAATCCAATAAGGATAGAAAAATGGATTAATTGCCTGACTGACAAAATGTCTTAAATTAGGAAGGAAGAGATCCCCAAGCCACCAAGTAACAGAGTGATATTTTGAAAACCACATCTGCCCAGGTCTTTTCTCTGCCCAAAACCTTCAATGGCTCCCCACTGCCCTTGTGGGAAAGTCTGTCCAGGTCTTTCCTCTGCTCAGAACCTTCAATGGCTCCCCACTGCCCTTGTGGGAAAGTCTGCCCACGTCTTTCCTCTGCCCAGAACCTTCGATGGCGCCCCACTGCCCTTGTGGGAAAGTCTGCCCAGGTCTTTCCTCTGCTCAGAACCTTCAATGGCTCCCCACTGCCCTTGTGGGAAAGTCTGCCCAGGTCTTTCCTCTGCCCAGAACCTTCAATGGCTCCCCACTGCCCTTGTGGAAAAGTCAAAGCTCCTAAAGTGGGCATCAGCCTTGACCAAGTACTCACTGCAATGTGCTAGGTACACACACCACGCCTTTAATATTCACAACAACCCCATAAAGGAGGCGTTTCACAGATGAGACAATGAGGCCCAGAGAAGTTAAGACATTTGCTCAGAGTCACACTGCTGGTGTGAGCCAAAGTCAGAGTTCGGGCTCGTAAGCCCTACACCAAATCATGGCTCAGTCCAGGCCCATCACCCTAGCTCGCCTCCCGCTACAGCCCACACATTTCCTCCCCATCATGTGGAGAGGCTGCCCACCCCCAAATGTCCTCTGTTACGGGGTCTGACACACCACACCCCTCTTTCCTTGACAAACACCCCTCACCCCAAAACTAGTGAGAGGCCTTTCTGGCTCTCCCTCATCCCTGGGTGACTTCGTCTAAGCATCGAGTTGTGGTGCTGGCAGCGTCTGTTTTGTTGATTGTCTCCCCCTTGACTGACTCCTCCAAAGAGAACAGACCACGGCTAGACTCAAGAGTACTGAACACAGGGCTTGTCATTTGGGGGATGAAGGAAGGAAGAGGCCGGGGAGGAAGGGAAGGTGGGAGGGCAGAAGGAAGTTCTTTCTGGTCCCCTAAGGCTTTCCACATTGTCACTGGAATCTCTAGAAGACTGTCCTCATGGGGTGGGATGAATTTCACACCCCTAGAATTAATTGCATTCATTTGCTGGCACTTCCAGAACAAAATACCACAGATCAGATGGCTTAAAACAGCCAAAATTAATTTCCCCCCAGGTCTAGAAGCCAGAAGTCTGAGAACAAGGTACTGGCAGGTTGGTTCCCTCCTTCCCTGCAGATGGCCACCTCCCTTCAATGCCCTCACACTGTGAGTCTGTGTACTCCTCTCCTCTTCTCATAAGGACCCCGGTCCTATAAGATTAAGCCCCACCATAGTGACATCCAAGATGGACCATAAAGAAGGAAGAACACCGAAGAATTGGTGCTGTCAAACTGTGGTGCTGGAGAAGACTCTTGAGAGTCCCTTGGGCAGCAAGGAGATCAAACCAGTCAATCCTAAAGGAAATAAACCCTGAACATTCATTGGAAGGACTGAAGCTGAAGCTGAAGCTCCAGTACTTTGGCCACTTGATGCGAAGAGCTAACTCATTGGGAAAGACCCTGATGCTGGGAAAGACTGAGGGCAAGAGGCAAGGGGGAAAAACAAAGGATGAGATGGTTGGATGGCATCACCCGTTCACTGGACATGAACATTGGCAAAGTCCAGGAGATGGTGAGGGACAGGGAAGCCTGGCGGGCTGCAGTCCATGGGGTCACAAAGAGCTGGACATGACTTGGCAACTGAACAACAGCAACAAAGTGACCTCATCAGCCTTGATTACCGCTGTCAAGACTCTGTCTCCGAACAATTACTTTCTGAGGTCCTGGACTTTAGGGCTTCAACATGTAAGTGTGAGGGATACGATTCACCCCATAATACTTCTCAAAACTCAAGGTGACCCCTTTGCACAAATCACCCTGGGAGCTCCTGCCCAGTTCCAGAGATGCTCCCACAAAGACAAACTTCTGCCAAGCTCACCTGGCACATCCTCTAGAGAGCGCCACTTGTGAGAATGTGTTCCATCTCAAGAAACATTGTAAGGTCACCAGAAGCTGACTGGAAGTCACCTGGATGCAGGTGGAGGCTACTTTTAATAAAAGATGGAGATTAAAAAATGGTATCATGGGCCTTCAGAAGTGAGAAATTTGTCCTAAAGAACGTTCCTCAATGGGGAATGCAGAAACATTTTCAGCAATAACAGTATCCCTGGATCATGGCTTTTCAGGGTGACTTCTGTGGAGACAAACCATCTGAGAATGTTTATGTATGTATAAAGAATGTATACATGTATAAGAATCTGAAGATGAAGCTCCAATACTTTGGCCACCTGATGCAAAGAGCCAACTCATTTGAAAAGATCCTGATGCTGGGAAAGATGGAGGGCAGGAGGAGAAGGGGGAGACAGAGGATGAGAAGGTTGGATGGCATCACCGACTCAATGGACATGAGTTTGAGCAACTCTGGGAGAGAGTAAAGGACAGGGAAGCCAGGCACACTGCAGTGCAGGGTGTCACACATAGTTGGACCTGACTTAGCGACTGAACAAGAACATAAGAATGTGTGTGATATGTATAGAGAATGACTGTATATATAAATAACTGAATCGTTTTTCTGTACAGCAGAAATGAACACAACATTGTAATTCAACTACACTGCAATTAAAAAAAAAAGAATCACAGCATCTTGGTTGTGACTTTGGGCAAGTCATTTGTCCCCTCTGTCCTTAGTGTGACGATCCAAGAGCTATGCTTGTGGAGATGTTGAAAGCACTACACGAAGTGAAATGCAAAAGTCCAATAGAAACACTACTTGTTACTTTTACAGTTATGTCAACCCTGATATCGGAGAAGGCAATGGCAACCCACTCCAGTACTCTTGCTTGGAAAATCCCATGGACGGAGGAGCCTGGTAGGCTGCAGTCCATAGGGTCGCTAAGAGTTGGACATGACTGAGCGACTTCACTTTCACTTTTCACTTTCATCCATTGGAGAAGGAAATGGCAACCCACTCCAATGTTCTTGCCTGGAGAATCCCAGGGATGGGGGAGCCTGGTGGGCTGCCATCTATGGGGTCCCACAGAGTCGGACACAACTGAAGTGACTTAGCAGCAGCAGCATCTCTGATAACCATCACCAGGGATTTCAGCCAAGAGTGGAAGCTATGCTGGAGATCCATCTCTGGTCTTCTTCAAACATGAGGCTTTTCTGATTCTAAGCTACAGATTTAAATTACATATCAAGTCCTTCCTTCTTAGCCACACCAAGTTGACCAAGGTTGAGAAGGAAATTCTCATACATTTCTAAAGATTTTAATCCACAAGTAAGCAAACAAACCAAAAAAAAAAAAGTCTCAGTGACTCAGAGCAGAGACTGTAATGGCACAAAGTTTTTGGGGGATGATGAAAATGTTCTAAAATGGATTATAGGTATGGTTGCACAACCCTATGAATATACCAAGCCACCAAACTGTACAATTTAAATCAGTGTGTTGTGTGGGATGCGAATTATATCTCAATAAAACTGTTCATTAAAATTCCCCAAGCCTTTTCCCATGGGCTCCAGCCTGGCTGAATTTCCTGACTCTTCATCAGTGTAAGTTTTGCCCCTTAAGATACCCACAAAAGTGGCCACGGGGACACAGTCCCACTGTGCAGAGGAGGTGGCCGAAAGACCGTCTTAGACACCCTGGGATATACTTGACAGACATCAAAGCAACATAAGCAAACATCGTGTGGTTTACCTGCAACAGAGTATGCACCGCATGGGTGACAGGGAACACTCCTTCAGTGGCTGACAAACATTCAGAAAATCCAATGAAGTACCCGATTTTAAGGCATCCCAGGATGACGGTAATGAGTGCAAACAACGTGATGCTGCCTAAATGGGCGGGGAGGCGGAAACACACACATGTGAGTGTCAGTGTGCACTGACCTCATCCAAAGCAGACTGTATTAGGCCCTCATATATGATAAACTCTAATGATTTTTGACAAGGCTGCCAAGATGGCTCAACTGGGAAATGATGTTTGTTTCAAAACCTGATGCTGAGAAACTGGGTATCCACATGCAAAAGAATGAAGCTGGGGACTTCCCTGGTGATCCAGTGGTAAGACTCTGTGTTCCCAAAGCAGGGGGCCTGGGTTTGATCCCTGATCAGGGAACTAGATCCCGTATGTCGCATCTAATAAGACCCAGGGCAGCCAAATAAATGTGTGTGTGTGTGTGTGTCTATGCATGTGTGTGTTAGCTGTTCAATCGTTCAGTCCGACTCTGCGACTCCATGGATTGTAGCCCACCAGGCTCCTTGTCAATGGAATTCTCCAGGCAAGAATACTGAAGTGGGTAGCCATTTCCTTCTCTAGGGGATCTTCCCAACCCAGGGATCAAACCTGGGTCTCCCACATTGCAGGCAGATTCTTTACCATCTGAGCCACCAGGGAAGCCCAAATAAATAAAAAAAAATTTTAATGAAACTGGATGCTCACCTTACAGCATATATAAAAATTAACTCAAAGTGAAAAATGTTAATCTTTCAGTCATGAAAGATGTAGGAACCCAGGTTTCCTACATTGTAGGCAGAGTCTTTACCATCTGAGCCACCAAGGAATGAACCAAAGACTTATTCTAAAACCCAAAACTATAAAATCTTAGAAGAAAACATAGGAAAAAATCCTTATAATGTTGGGTTTGGCAATGATTTATTGGATATGACACCAAAAGCACAAGCCACAAAAGTAAAAAATAGTTACATTAGTTGCTCAGTTATGTCTGACTCTTTGCAACCCCATGGACTCTATAGGAATTCTCCAGGCCAGAATACTGGAGTGGATAGTCTTTCCCTTCTCCAGGGGATCTTCCCAAACCCAGGGATCAAACCCAGGTCTCCCGCATTGCAGGTGGATTCTTTACCAGCTGAGCCATAGGGGAAGCCCACATTAAAATGAAAAAATAATTAGGCATCAGAGGACACTATCAACCCACAGAATGAAGGAAAATATTCACAAATCATATATCTGATAAGGTGAGAGTATCCAGATTCTATGAAGAACTACAATATAACCATTTTATTTTAAAAAAAAAGCAATTAAAAAAATAAGCACAGGACTAGAATAGACATTTCTCCAGAGAACATATGTAAATGGATATTTAACACATGAAAAAACACTCAACAGCACTAGCCATTCAGGAAAGGAAAATGAAAATCACTATGAAACGCCATCTCACATGCATTAGGATGGCCACTACCCAAAAAAGAAGAGAGAGAAAAAGGATGGCGGGGGGAAGGAGAGGGGAANTTCAAGAGTTGTGATAAGACATCACATGCCTTCTCACATTCCTGCAGCCCTTCCTTCCTTCATCCATCCTCCCATCCATTTCTTTCTACAACAAATGTTTTAGGGACTCCTACTATACATGAGGGGCTTCCCAATTGACACAGTGGTAAAGAATCTGCCTGCCAATGCAGGAGACGCAGGTAGACATGGGTTCAAGGCCCAGGTGGGGAAGATCCCCTGGAAGAGGAAATGGCACCCCACTCCAGTATTCTTGCCTAAGCAATTCCATGGACAGAGAAGCCTAGCGGGGTCAGGGGGTCCCTGAGGTCAAAAAGAATCAGACAGGACTGTGCAACAGAGCACACGTGCACCATGCATGAGGCATTTTGTCAGGCGCTCAAAGGTAAACAAATAAGATTGCTGGAGGAACAAAAATACACACATATAACATTGCATAAATTGGAGTGTGCAGAAGATATAGAGGGGTGAGCTGGCACCAAACTTCTCACCTGCATCATGCAAAATCAAAAGCCAGTGGAAGAGTAGCTAGAGTCCACTGTAAGGAAAGGACTGCAGTTGAGAAGCCCTATTCCCAGGCAAGATGGTGCCCACGGGTCAGGGCAAAAGACAGAAAGATATTTGAAGATATGCCGAATATAATTGTTTGACACCTCTTTGTTGTTCAAATAAGATCCAGGCACTTGGGATATAAGAACATCAATAAAATAAAGTATATGTCCTTAGTGAGTTTAACCTTCTAGTGGGGAAGACAGGAAAATAAGCAAATAAGTGATAAACACAGAAGAAATGTCAGGAAGTGTCAACTGCATGAGGTTGACAATGGTAGTCAGAAAAGGATTCTCTGAGAAGGTGACAGCTGAACAGACAAAAAATGATGGGAGAAAAATATCCACAGCACTCGCCTGACAAAGGGCTTTAACCAAACAATCAGGAGCCCTCTTGGCGAGAGAAGATGAAGAGGAAAGGGAGAAACAATGAGCGATAAACTTTGCAACAGACTGAAGAGGTAGATGGATGTATAATGGAAGGAAATAGAGAAGGGAGGGAGGGAGGGTGTAAATGGGTGGATGATGGATGGATGGATGGATAGATGGTGGATGATGGATGATGGAAGGAGGGATGGATGGATTATGGATGAATGCATGAGTGAATGGATGAATAGTCCAGTTTAATAGAAATAAGAAGAAGATGATAGAAGTTATATCAAATGGATGAAGATAAACTGTCTGGAAATGTGTAATTTACATGCTCTTTAAAGACTTGTGATACAGACTAAAGCTGGGGATGGACTGAGTGAGGAGCAGAACAACCTTTCAAAGTTCTCATGGTAAAGAGATGGGTACTAGGGTAAAAGAGGGAAACAAATGCATTCTAAAGGTCTTATCTGTTTGGAATAGAGAGGAATGGGAGGATCTTGGAATGGGAAGCAATGTGGTAAGAATGGAGTAATACTTATCTGATTACGAGAATGAGGAAAGGTAAGCTAGTTATTAATAGAGGAGAAAAACACAGTAGAATGCTCAAGTTCTCCAAAGAGCAAACACTGGAAAAGGCAAATGAGTCAACAATATGTACAATAAATCATTATAATCATCCTAAAGAAAAACAAAACAACAAAATCCACAATATAAATCATTACAATTAGAATGATCTAAGTCTCCCATTAATTAGTAAACAAAGATGGGAATTCTGAATTAAAACCAAAACCTAACTATATGATCTTTACATGAAACACACTTTTAGCTGAGTGACAACAGTAGAAAAGAGGGAGGTGGAGAAAGCGGAAGTAGGCAATACAAGCTAAAAGAAACGAGGTAGAGAAATGTTAATATCCGACCACACGGGATTTAAGATTCACTGTAAACACTTAGGACAAATAATTCTTCCATCTTTATCATTACATGTGAAAAAAAGCCATCCTGTATGAGGAAGACATAATAATCAAATAATCCAAATAAAATCATTTTTGTTTTGTGTATTTAACTCCTACTTTTGAAAAAAAATTGAGTGATCTGTCTGGTTCTGAAATCCAGACAGGGTCTAGCAGACATAGACAGGACATGGAGGAACTGAACTGCACAACTGACAAACTTGGCTTTACGACGTCACCTTGCATGTTGATAAAAATTAATTATGTCATAAAAGCACAGAACATAGAGTGTCATGGTAGGTACTAACTCCCTGGCTTCAAATCCATTTGCTACCACTTTATTATTGTTGATGACCTTGAGCAACTTCCTAGCTTCTCTGTGCCTCCATTTCCTCATCTGTAAAATGTGGATTATAAGATTGACTATCTCCTAGGGATGTTTAGTTCAGTTCAGTCACTCAGTCATGTCCAACTCTTTGTGACCTCACGGACTGCAGCATGCCAGGCTTCCCTGGCCATCACCAACTCCCAGAGCTTGCTCAAACTCATGTTCATTGAGTCGGTGACACCATCCAACCATCTCATCCTCTCTCGTCCCCTTCTCCTCACACCTTCAATGTCTCCCAGCAGCAGGGTCTTTTCCAATGAGTTGGCTCTTCCCGTCAGGTGGCCAAAGTTTGGGAACTTCACCTTCAGTCCTTCCAATGAATATTCAGGACTGATTTCCTTTAGGATGGACTGGTTGGATCTCCTTGCACTCCAAGGGACTCTCAAGAGTCTTCTCCAACACCACAGTTCAAAAGCATCCATTTTTCGGCACTCAGCTTTCTTTATAGTCCAACTCTCACATACATATGTGACTACTGGAAAAACCACAGCTTTGACTAGATGGACTTTCGTTGGCAAAGTAATGTCTCCACTTTTTAATATGCTGTCTAGGTTGGTTATAGCTTTTCTTCCAAGAAGCAAGCGTCTTTGTATTTCATGGCTACAGTCACCATCTGCAGTAGCTTAAAGGCTACTTTGGAGGTCAAAAAAATAAAGCCTCTCATTGCTTCCATTGTTTCCCCATCTATTTGCTACGAAGTGATGGGATTGGATGGAATGACCTTAGTTTTCTGAATGTTGAGTTTTAAGCCAATTTTTTCACTCTTCTCTTTCATTTTCATCAACAGGCTCTTTAGTTCTTCCTTGCTTTCTGCAATAAGGGTGCTATCATCTGCATATCTGAGGTTATTGATTTTTCTCCCAGCAATCTTGATTCCAGCTTGTGCTTCATTCCAGCCCAGCACTTTGCATGTTGTACTCTGCATGTAAGTTAAATAAGCAGGGTGACAATATACAGTCTTGATGTACTCCTTTCCTGATTTGGAACCAGTCTTTTGTTCTATTGCTTCTTGACCTGCATACAGGCTTCTCAGGAGGCAGGTAAGATGGTCTGGTATTCCCATCTCTTGAAGAATTTTCCACAGTTTGTTGTCATCCACACAGTCAAAGGCTTTGGCATAGTCAATAAGGCAGAAGTAGATGTTTTTCAGCATCATCATTTAGGATTTGAAATAGCTCAGCTGGAATCCATCACCTCCACTAGCTTTGTTCGTAGTGATGCTTCCTAAGGCCCACTTGACTTCGCATTCCAGAATGTCTGGTTCTGGGTGAGTGGTGACACCATCCTGGTTATCTGGGTCATGAAGATCTTTTCTGTACAGTTCTTGTGTGTATTCTTGCCACCTCTTCTTAATGTCTTCTGCTTCTATCAGGTCCATACCGTTTCTGTCCTTTATTGTGACCATCTTTGCATGAAATGTTCCCTTGGTATCTCTAATTTTCTTGAAGAGATCGCTAGTCTTTCCCATTCTATTGTTTTCTTCTATTTCTTTGCACTGATCACCGAGGAAGGCTTTTTTATCTCTTATCTCACCTAGGGGTGTAGAGGAGATTAATAAGGTCAACTGTCTCCTAGGGGTGTGGAGGAAATTAAATGAGTCATGACATGGAAAGCACCCAGAACACTGTCCCACAAATAAAATTCTACAAGGATGTTATCATCCTTATTATCATCACTTAACTAGGTAGAGCCAATTAGAAGGTTCTGCAGACACATTACTTGAGAATAATCCTAAAATGTTTAGTGTTGGCAGAAGGGAGAACTCCTCTTCTGTGTTAGGTGCCCAGAGCCCTCCTAGGGGTCTAGAATCTTGAACTGTAGACTCTTAGAGGTTAAAGGTACCACAGAGTTAGTCTACATCCCCCATCTCATGCAAAGATGCTTCCCATTGCATCATGATCAGCACCTGTCTGGTCTCCACCTGAACGTGCCCAGGGCTGGGAGGCTCACCCTTTGCATCACCAGCTGCTGCTTAGATTAGAATGCTCTTCCCCACGCGGAACTTCAGCCAGCATCCCAGAAACACCATCCTCTTTCCTGGCAATTTTGCCATCATTCACTCATTCCTTCATCCATCCATTCAACTATCCATTCATCCACTTGATGACTCAGTAAATATCAGCTGGCACTCATTGCATGTTAGGCAGTGCGCCAGGAGCTCAGGTTATAATGGGAAGTACATTCAAACAGGGTCTCTGCTTTGAAGAGCTCACTATCTGGTTAGATCAACAAACTGAATGACACAATCTCCTGCTTGTGAAGTGCTAGGAGGAAAGTGAACAGGATTTTATAAGAACATACAACCCAGAAGACCCACCTGGTCTGAAGGCAACATGAAAGGCTTCCCTGAAAAAATGCCTCTCATTTCCCAGGAAACCCCCTGCCATCTCCACATCTTCTCTCTCCTGGACTGTCTGTACACCCCTTTCACTCCTCCTAGTGGCACCCATGTGATGCTCAATGGGAGATACTCCACTTGCAGCCTGACTTCCTTTCCAGTCAGTGCCCAACCAGCATCAGCTTTTTAGGCAGCTGCATTGTAAGGCTGAAATCCTGAGAGGAGGTTTGTGTTTTCTACTAGAGCAGAAATCCCATTAAAAAAAAAAAAAAAGTACATGTGAGAGAATGCAGGCAGTTAGGCAAGACTCTCTCACAGTGAGCCCAGGCTAAGCCTAGGAGGTAGTCACTCCCTTTCCTGGGGAAATCGCTCAAAAACCCCTGCATCTTCAACCTGCTCCAGAATTTTGCTGGGTGTTGCTGTTATGCTCAGTTCTCTAAATTCTGTGTATTCTTTTATCCTTTTTTAAATTCAAGGTAGCCTCCTGAGACCCTACATATTCTCCCTATATGTACACATGTGCTCAGTTGCTCAGTCATGTCTGATTCTTTGCAGCTCCATGGACTGTAGCCTTCCAGGCTTCTCTGTCCAGGGGATGGGATTCTCCAGGCAAGAACACTGGAGTGGGTTTCCCTGCTCTCTTCCAGGGTGTCAAACTCGAATCTCCTGCATTGCAGCAGATTCTTTACTGCTGAGCCACCAGGGAAGCCCCCCCCCCCCACACACACACACATTGGGGTATCATCCTCCCCATTTTACAAATGAGGAAATTGAGGCAGAAAAGTGAGACTACATGCAGGGGGGTGGGGCAGGGAGCTCTTAGCCCTCGTGCTCTGACGCCCCTCACTGTCTGCACCATCCTTGCCCCCTCTTGCAGCTCTCCATACAGGGGCCACACCTGAGTATCCTGTCCCCAGAGCCCAGCCAGTGCCCCAGAGGTCAGTCCAGGCTGTTGAACCAAACTGGACCAACGTTTCTGCCCAGCCACCACAAAAGGTGTCCCCATGCTGTGGGCTCTGTTATTCTCTGCATGTTCCGAAGATTCCTCTGCTGGGTGGAAAGGACAGAAGTTACATGGAAGTGAGGGATTTTTGCCCCCTCTGTCACCCTCTAATATCACAAGGAGCTCAGCCCTCTTCTCTTTCTCACTCTATCTGAATGTTTCCGTTGACAGGGGCTCAACCCTCCTCCCAATGCCCTTTCAGCTTCTTGGTCCGGAAGATGAAGGTGATAACATTCACCTCAAGAACCACTGTGAGATTGGAAATATTATACTAAGTGAAAGAAGCTGATCACCAACATGACACATTACATGATTCCATTCATTAAAATGTCCAAGCCAGGCAAATCTAGAGATAGAAAGTAGATTCATGGTTATCTGTTCCTAGGGTGGATATGGGGTAAGGGCTCTCAGGGGGTAAGAGGTATCAGGGGATAAGAGCTAAAGGGCATATTTGAGATGATAAAACGTTCTAAAAACTGACTGGTGGTGATAGTTGCACATATCAGTAAGTGTAGTTGCTCAGTCGTGTCCGACTCTTTGCGACCCCACAGACTGTAGCCTACCAGGCTTCTCTGTCCATGGGATTTTCCAGGCAATGTACCGTAGTGGATTGCCATTTCCTTCTCCAGGGGATCTTCCCAACCCAGGGCTCAAACCCAGGCCTCCCGCATTGTAGACAGACGCTTTACCATCTGAGCTACCAGGGAAGTCCGTGAACAGGACTATTCACAACCCATCAGCTTGTGCACTTTGTGTGTGTGTGTGTGTGTGTGTGTGTGCGCGTGTGTGCGCCAGTTGCTCAGTTGTGTCTGACTCTTTGCGACCCCATGGACTATAGCCTGCCAGGCTCCTCTGTCTATGGAATTCTCCAGACAATAATACTGGAGTGAGTTGCCATTCCCTTCTCCAGGGGATCTTCCCAGCCCAGGGATCAAACCCATATCTCCTGCATTGCAGGCAGATTCTTTAAATGGGTAAATTGTAGATTATGTGGACTATGTCTCAAGAGGACTATTGTTTAAGAAACAGGAGAAGAATTGCTGGGCCCACTGAAACGTGCTCACTATACCCGCAGCAGGAACAGAAGCCCAGGTGTCTGGAGGGGATGTGTCTGCAGAGGCCTGAGGTGATCAGATTGAGATGAGCATGCATCCTGAGGAGGGAACCAACCTGAAGCCCAGCGCCACGTTTATGAACTTGCTGCATCTGCCCTGAAGTCAGCAGGGTGGACTGGAATCCCACAGGGACCCACCCTGACTGCTCCCTTCTTGGCCGCAACAGACACTGCCGCAGGGCTGCACGCTGGGTTTTGCAATCCTGCCAAGCATCCTCCAGGAGTTTTCTGGCTGCACTTCCAGACTGTGGGCTCCCTGGGTGTAGAGACAGCGCATCCTTGGGTCCTGTAGCCTTCATCCCTTGCATCTCTCTCCTCCTCTGCTCACTGCCACCATCCCCAACAGGCCCCACCTCTCTTCACACAGGTGCTTGGAGCCATCTGCTTTTGCAATCTTCAATTTCTCACACATGGTGATGGCCTCTTTCTGAAATCCATCACTACATCCCAACCTTTATCTCTACAGCCACTTGTCCTGGGCATGTCTTACAGATGCACCTTGCTTTACTTGTAGTCCCTAACAGATAAGGACCACAGTAGTCAGAGCAGACGAAGAGGCAATGTGCCGTGTACACAGATGCACCTCATTCTACGTTAAAAAGCACTTTGTAAGAATGTCTATATGTGTATAACTGGGCCACTTTGCTGTACAGCAGAGATTGGTGCAACACTGTAAATCAACTATCCCTCAGTTTTAAAAAAAGAAAGAGAAAAATAGAAGTAATGATAAGAGCTAATCAATTATTGTGCATGAGAGGGCAGAGAAGCAACCAATGAATCTTTTCCTAAGCACTCTTTGCTAAAAAAAAGAAAAAAGAAAAGAAAAGAAAAAAGGAAAAAAAAAAAACAGAAACAAAAGAAAGGAAAAAAAGGAGGGGAGCACTCTGTAAAAATCTGATCTCATTTTACAAGGAGTAGATTTGGGAGTGATTATTCACACACACAAAGAAAGCATCACCGTGACAAACGACTGGGACAATACCTCTAACCAGCATTCCAAACACACTCAATAAACGTGGCTATTAGTCCTGTTGTCGTCATTGCCATGATTTTGTGTTAATAACACTTCTCTGGGCTTGAGACAGGCCAGAAACCAGGAAAACAGAAACTTCCCTTCACCACTGCAGTCCTTCAAGAGACCAGAAACAACAGAAACAGGACCTTGGTAATTAACAGGATGAGACAGCTATTCATGGGGTTTTCCTGCCACTGCACACCGCGGTTGGCATGAGATGTCCTGCTGCTGACGCTTCTTCCAGAAGAAATCAGTCTCTTTACTCAGCAAATAGAGGGTCTGGATGAATAATTCATCCTTCCTGCTGATTTTTTACGACAGCCAAGGATTTTTGTTCCCCCAAAAGTCTTCACTTTCTCATATGCAGTAGGTGAGACAGAATGTCTTCTGCTCAAAGAAATTTTTCACAGCTCATACCAAGACCCAAAAACTTTCTCTGGAAAACCTCAGGGTCCGGAATGCCACAGGCTGGCTCTTTGTCAGAGATGCAGACTTCCAAGACCAATACAGAAGCCAGGGCAGAGCTAAGTCAAACCTGTCTTTCCAGCTGGGATTCCGAGGAAAACCTCAGTCCCTGCTTCAGCTGAAGGCACTTCCTTTGGCACTATGGCCTCCTAGCGTAATTTTGGGACGATTAGGTTCTTGCTTCTTTGATAAACCACAGTTCATTTACAGTTCATAGACAGTGCTTTGCAAACCGCTTTCAGGCAACATCTCCCAGCTCCCTCCCTGAGAGGCAACCAGGATTCTTATTTTACTGATGAGGAAACTGGGACTCAGAAAGGCAAGGGTAACAGAGCTGAGTTATCACGCCATGCCTTCAGAGTCAGCACCACTTCCATCATCCACATGCCTCACCTGAAGCGTTCTGTTATTATGGAACAACTTGTTGAGTGTCTAAACAGCCACACCATTTACTGAACCCCTACTACATGTTCTCTTGACGTTGCCTCTTTTATTCCATCTCTGCCTGATGTCTAATGGACATCTCAGATGTAACACATCCACAGGAGGGGCCCTGATTCTGCATTCCCACCCTGCTCCTCCCTCTGTCTTCCTAGTCTTGGAATATGGCAGTGCCACCTACCCATTGACTGGGGCCGCAATGCTCAGAGTCTTCCTGGAAGGAGGGAAAGAGAGAGGAGGGAAGAGAGAGGAAGACCAGGGCAGAGGAGGGAGAGAAAGAAGGAGGAGGGGAGGGTGGGAGAAATAAAAGATGGAAGGAGGGAGAGTGGGGGAGGAAGAGAGAAAGGAAAGAAGGAAGGAGGGTGGATGGAAAAGGGAGGCATGGAGGAGAAGGGAAGGGTTGGATGAGGGGAGAAGAAGAAGGGAAGAAAGAAGAACAGAGGGATGGAGGAGGAAGGAAGTGAGGGAAAGACCAAGGGAAGATTCTGCCACTACAGAGGAGTGAAGGTCAAAAGCCTGTGTGTGATATTTTTGAGCCTAAGTCAACAGCCTCAAAGTAACATTCCATCCTTTTTGCGTGTTTGTTTGCTATGGCTCTGGATTCACTGCCGTTTGTAGGATCACAAAACCATGAACCTCCCTGAAACAACCACTTTCAGAGCAGGAATTTGGGCCACCCTGGAGTTGTGTGCAGTTTTTCCAAAGGCAAGATGAACTAGACACAGTCCCTGAGCCTAAGAAACCTCAAATCTCATCTGGATGACCAGGCTCATATTCAACTAGTCATAAGACAAGGCAGAAATTCACAAAGGCCAAAAGAGCTCTACATAGAGCCATGGTGACCCATGGGAGTGAGGAGTAATTCCTGCCAAGCGTGTGGAGAAGGTGGCTTTGGGGCCAGCTCTTTGAAGGAATGACACACTGTGATGGGAACTTGAAGCCTTCGAGCCTGGAGCACAGAATGAGGACAAAAGAGAAGGTAAAAACTAAAGAGTCACCTGGGACCCGATCAGAGAGAGCCTTGAACGGCAGGATAGGGAGTGTGGCCTCCTTCACCGGGTCAGTGGAACCATGGCAGGGCTTTAAATAAGGAAAGAAAGATGTGAATAGTTTTGTGTAACCGTAGCTGCAACGTCGGAATATAAGGCAAGAGCCTGAAGGCGGAGGGAGAGAGAAGAGAAGTCAAGGTGGAGGGAGGGGGGCGCAAAAAAGACGGACTGGAAGACGGAGGCAGAAAAGACTAAAGGAGAGAGCTGGAAGGGAGCGAGGGCGCAGAGATACCGCGGGGCTGCAGTTAGCGGGCGAGCAGGCTGGTTTCGCGGTGCGCTCGCCCGCCCGCCCGCTGGTTTGCTGCGTCGGGGACTCACCGCGGAGCCAGCGCGCGCCGGCGTACGTGTCCTTGAGGCGGATGAGGCGGCGGTGCGCGGAGCTGCGGCGCACATACCACAGCATCCAGAGCAGCTGCAGCAGCATGAGCGCCGTGAGGAAGCCCAGCAGGTCCCTCTTGCCCACGCCCGAGGCGTGCACGGCCCAGGCCAACAGGAACAGCAGCCCCGCCACGAACACGTTCAGCGCGTACTGGCTGCTCAGGGCCTCGGCCAGCTTCTGCGGGAAGCTCTCGCGGACGGCGCCCCGCCGAGGCGCCGGGGAACCCGGGGATCCCCGGAACCCCGGAGCCAAGAACGGGGGCGGCGGGCGGGCCCCGGGCCAGAACAAGCCCCTCTCCGAATCTCTCGGAGCCGCCAGGGGAGCGGCAGGCGCCCCTTGACCCTCGCGCATCATTGAGTGACCCTCACCTAGTCTAGCCTGGGGACGGCTGCGACTTGCGCCCCACCCGCTGCTCCCGTCCTCCCCTGCCCTAGCCCCGAGGGGCCTCGGCCGATCAGCACCCCCGGTCCTGATCACCCGCGGACACCTGGTCTCCCGCCTTCTGCCCCCTGCCCTCGGTCAAGGCGCTCAGCCAATCCACTTACCACGTCCCCACCCGCTGACCCCAGGTTCTTCGCGTTCCCCTATGCACACTGCCCACTTCCCCTCCTTCCGCAAGGTCCGGGGCAACCCTTCCCAGCACCCTGGACCCACGCGGGGTCCCCGATGCCTCGGTTGGGCACCAGCCCTGCAGCGACGGCCGCGCGTCCTCCTGCTGCCCAGCCCAGCGCGTCCGAACCCGCTCGCCGTCCGCTGCTCTGCTGTCCCCTGAGCCGACGCCGGCTGACCCAGCCCTGCCCGGGCGACAGGTGGCTCCCGGAGCTGGGGTGTGGGGGAGCGAGGGGTTGTCCAGAGCCGGCTGGAGAGAGTGGGCACGGGGGCGTGGCAGCGGGGAAATCGCGAGCCCCGAGGGTGCGTGCGCGGCTCCCGGGCCGCAGCGTCTGCGTGGCAGCCCGCGGAAGCCCGGGTTAGGCGGAAGGTGTCCGTGTGCGTGAGTCTGCCTGTCCTCGTCCCTGCGTGTCTCTGTGGTCTGTTTTCTCTGTGCGGGGTCTTTCTGTCTGGCCCGTCAGTCTTTGGGTGTGCCCGGTTGGGGCGGGGAGGAGGGGACGGAGTGGCAACGCCCTTCCCTAGATCTATGACTAGGCGCGTCTTTTTTTGCTCGTGTCTCTGTTCGCCCGTCTTCCTGGTGTCCCTGTGTGTCTGCCTGGAGATGACCAGAAGCGGATAAAGACGGGAGCCACTTCCCAAGAAAAGATCATCTCTCTCCCTCCTGCAGGAGCATGGGGAGCTGCTTCCGGACTGAGCCGAGCTGGGGCTGGGGGCTGCCCCCGGGTCCTCCCTGGAACGCGAGGCCCAGGCCCCTCCCGCAGCTCCCTCCGCCCCTTCCCCCCCACTGCCCGACCTTGTCCGACAGGTGCCCCTCTCCGGAGGTCTTCAGGCACACCTGAGATCCGGGCTAGAGTAGGGAGCTGGGAAGCACCGCTGGCGGGGAGATGGAGGCTGGGGAGGGTGGGCAGGGCTCACAGCAAGCCACAGTGCAGTAACAGAGGGCTCAGCGCCTCGGAAACACCCTCTTCCCCTTGGTTTAACGTCCTGTTGTTTGCCGTTCTAAAGTTCTTAATTTTGAACCAGGGGACCCACATTCTGCAGTAGATCCAGCAAATTGTATGGCTGGTCCTGACTGCTAGAGGGTCCTGGCTGCAGGGAGCCCCGGGCTGGGAGTCAACCTGAGGACTCCGCCATCCTTCACGTTTTCACTTTGTTCATTCACTTATGTGATGGATACTCATTTATCCTACATTGAATTAGTTGCCGGACTCTGCTCTAAGTGTGGACTCTTAAGTGTTGCCGGACTCAGCTCTGAAAGAGTATCGTCATGGAGCTCACCTTCTAGTGGAGACACCCTCGTGGGACAAGTACTTAACTGTCTGGAAATGGGGAGAGAATCACACATGAGACAGCCCTGTCTTGCAGGAGCCCATGACCCAGGGCTGTCTGGATGGGGAGGGCTGGAGGAGCCCTGAGTCTGCCAAGCAAGGCGAGAGGTTGCCAGAGGAGGCAGCATCTGAACAGTCTTGGGAGAAGTAGGAGTTGGCCAGGTGACTGGGAGGGCAAGTGAGGGGGTTCCAGAGAGAGGATGGAGCACATGCCCAGAAATGAGTGCAAAAAGGGACTGACCATCAGGGACCGTGTCCATCCGTCCAAAGCTTAGAGTGTGCCCTTCACCTGGGTGTCCCCAGAGCTAAGCCAGGTCGCTGTCAGTAAAAAAACCAAGGAGTTAGTGAATGCACATGTGGATGGAGGCTGTATGAATGAATAAGTAAGTCAGGTGTCATCTTCTTATCAGACTAATGGGGGGAGTGGGATCCAATGAGTCCTCCCCACTGTGCTCCACCCCTGACCTTGCTGTTTTCCTTCTTTGCATAGTGTTACCCGGAATGCGTGTATTTCTGGGGCCTGTCTCTTCCACTGTGATGAAAGCTCTATGAGAAGGACATGGCCTATCTCACCCACTGCTGTATCTCCATCACATAGAACAGTGGTACCCAGCACATGGCAGGTACTCAATCAATACCTACTGAATTGTGTCTCCCCACAAAAGATGTTGAAGTACCACAGACGGTAGCCCACCCAACTCCTCTGTCCATGGAATTCTCCAGGCAAGAATACTGGAGTGGGTAGCCATTCCCTTCTCCAGTGGATCTTCCCAAGCCCGGGATCAAATCTGCGTTGCAGACAGATTCTTAACCATCTGAGCCACCAGAGGAGCCCTGAAGTACCTGTGAATTGAAATTTGTTTGGAAATAAAAGTTTTGCAAATGATCAAGTTAAGGAAATAGGATCTCATTCAGTATGACTGCCTCTTTCTTTAAAAAAGGAAACTGAAGATAGACACGTATGGAGGGAGGAGGATGTGAGGATATAGAAAGAATGCTATCTACAAGTCAAGAGTTATCTGAGACTACCAGAAACTAGGAGGGGCTTGAAACAGATTTTTCCCTCTCAGCCCTCAGAGGGAACCAACTCTGTGGACACCTTGATCGTGGACTTCTAGTCTTGAGAATTGTGGACTACAAATTTCTGTTGTTTAAGCCATCCAGGGTGGTCTTTGTTAGAACAGTCGCGGGAAACTAAGACATCCAGCTTATTCCTTCTGTGGTCCCCTGGGGACCTATCTACCTCTCCATTCCTGTCTTTTGCACACGGCATAATCTATCTTTCCTATTCTGAACTTCTAAAGGCAAGAACTGGGCTTCCCTGATGGCCTAGTGTGTAAAGAATCACCCTGCAATGCAGGAGATACAGGAGAGACAAGTTCAGTCACTGGGTTGGGAAGATTCCCTGGAGGAATAAATGGCCCTCCACTCCAGTGTTCCTGCCTGGGAAATCCCATGGACAGAGGAGCCTGGCAGACTACAGTCCAAAGGGCTGCAGAGTCAGACACGACCAAGTGACTAAACCCACAACATACACACAAAGGCAAGATCTACATTTGGTTCATTCAGCTTTCTTTATAGTCCCACTCTCACATCCACACATGACTACCAGAAAAGCCATAGCTTTGACTACACAGACCTTTGTTGGCAAAGTGATGTCTCTCCTTTTTAATATGCTGTCTAGGTTTATCATAGCTTTTCTTCCAAAGAGCAAGCATCTTTTAATTTCATGGTTGCAGTCACCATCTGCAATGATTTTGGAGCCCAAGAAAATAAAGTTTGTCACTGTTTCCATTATTTCCCCATCTGTTTGCCATGAAGTGATGAGATCCAGTGCCATGATCTTAGTTTTATGAATGTTGAGTTTTAAGCCAGCTTTTCATTCTCCTCTTTCACCTTCGTCAAGAGGCTTTTTAGTTCCTCTTCACTTTCAGCCATTATAGTGGTGTCATCTGCATATCTGAGGTTACTGATATTTCCCCTGGCAATCCTGATGCCAGCTTGTGCTTCATCCAGCCTGACATTTTGCATGATGTACTCCGCATATAAGTTAAATAAGCAAAGTGAAAATATACAGCCTCAATGTACTCCTTTCCCGATTTGGAACATCTGTTCTTCCATGTCTGCTTCTAACTGTTGCTTCTTGACTTGCATACGGGTTTCTCAGGAGGCAGGTAAGGTGGCCTTATAGTCCCATCTCTTTAAGAATTTTCCAGTTTGTTGTGATCCACACAGTCAAAGGCATTAGCACAGTCAATAAAGCAGAAGTAGGTATTTTTCTGGAATTCCCTTGCTTTGTCTGTGATCCAATGGATATTGGCAATTTGATCACTGGTTCCTTTGCCTTTTCTATTATTTATTTATTTTTCATTTTACTTTATTTTACAATACTGTATTGGTTTTGCCATACATCAACATGAATCCGGCATGGGTGTACACGTGTTCACAATCCTGAACCCCCCTCCCACCTCCCTCCCCATACCATCCCTCTGGGTCATCCCAGTGCACCAGCCCAAGCATCCTGTATCCTGCATTGAACCTAGACTGGCGATTCATTTCTTATATGATATTATACATGTTTCAATGCCATTCTCCCGAATTATCCCACCCTCTCCCTCTCCCACAGAGTCCAAAAGACTGTTCTATACATCTGTGTCTCTTTCGCTGTCTCACGTACAGGTTTATCGTTACCATCTTTCCAAATTCCATATATATGTGTTAGTACACTGTATTGGTGTTTTTCTTTCTGGCTTACTTCACTCTGTATAATTGGCTCCAGTTTCATCCACCTTATTAGAACTGATTCAAATGTATTCTTTGTAATGGCTGAGTAATACTCCATCGTGTATATGTACCACAGCTTTCTTATCCATTCATCTGCTGATGGACATCTAGGTTGCTTCCATGTCCTGGCTATTATAAACAGTGCTGCGATGAACATTGGGGTACACGTGTCTCTTTCTATTCTGGTTTCCTCTTTGTATATGCCCAGCAGTGGGATTGCTGGGTCATAGGCAGTTCTATTTCCAGTTTTTTAAGGAATCTCCACACTGTTCTCCATAGTGGCTGTACTAGTTTGCATTCTCACCAACAGTGTAAGAGGGTTCCCTTTTCTCCACACCCTCTCCAGCATTTATTGCTTGTAGACTTTTGGATCGCAGCCATTCTGACTGGTGTGAAATGGTACCTCATTGTGGTTTTGATTTGCATTTCTCTGAGAATGAGTGATGGTGAGCATCTTTTCATGTGTTTGTTAACCATCTGTATGTCTTCTTTGGAGAAATGTCTATTTAATTCTTTGGCCTATTTTTTGATTGGGTCATTTATTTTTTCTGGAATTGAGCTGCAGGAGTTGCTTGTATATTTTTGAGATTAGTTGTTTGTCAGTTGCTTCATTTGCTATTATTTTCTCCCATTCCGAAGGCTGTCTTTTCACCTCGCTTATAGTTTCCTTTGTTGTGCAGAAGCTTTTAATTTTAATTAGATCCCATTTGTTTACTTTTGCTTTTATTTCCAGTATTCTGGGAGGTGGGTCATAGAGGATCCTGCTGTGATTTATGTAGGAGAGTGTATTGCCTATGTTTTCCTCCAGGAGTTTTATAGTTTCTGGTCTTACATTTAGATCTTTAATCCATTTTGAGTTTACTTTTGTGTATGGTATTAGAAAGTGTTCTAGTTTCATTCCTTTACAAGTGGTTGACTTGTAAAGTTTTCCCAGCACCACTTGTTAAAGAGAGTGTCTTTAATCCATTGTGGATTCTTGCCTCCTTTGTTGAAGATAAGGTGTCCATAGGTGCATGGATTTATCTCTGGGCTTTCTATTTTGTTCCATTGATCTATATTTCTGTCTTTGTGCCAGTACCATACTGTCTTGATGACTGTGGCTTTGTAGTAGAGCCTGAAGTCAGGCAGGTTGATTCCTCCAGTTCCATTCTTCTTTCTCAAGATTGCTTTGGCTATTCGAGGTTTTTTGTATTTCCATACAAATTGTGAAATTATTTGTTCTAGCTACCGTTGGTAGCTTGATAGGGATTGCATTGAATCTGTAGATTGCTTTGGGTAGCATACTCATTTTCACTATATTGATTCTTCCAATCCATGAACATGGTATATTTTTCCATCTATTAGTGTCCTCTTTGATTTCTTTCACCAGTGTTTTATAGTTTTCTAAATATAGGTCTTTAGTTTCTTTAGGAAGATATATTCCTAAGTATTTTATTCTTTTCGTTGCAATGGTGAATGGAATTGTTTCCTTAATTTTTTTTTCTACTTTCTCACTATTAGTGTATAGGAATGCAAGGGATTTCTGTGTGTTGATTTTATATCCTGCAACTTTACTATATTCATTGATTAGCTCTAGTAATTTTCTGGTAGAGTCTTTAGGGTTTTCTATGTAGAGGATCATGTCATCTGCAAACAGTGAGAGTTTTTTACTTCTTTTCCAATTTGGATTCCTTTTATTTCTTTTTCTGCTCTGATTGCTGTGGCCAAAACTTTCAAAACTATGTTGAATAGTAGCGGTGAAAGTGGGCACCCTTGTCTTATTCCTAACTTTAGGGGAAATGCTTTCAATTTCTCACTATTGAGGATAATGTTTGCTGTGGGTTTGTCATACATAGCTTTTATTATGTTGAGGTATGTTCCTTCTATTCCTGCTTTCTGGAGCGTTTTTATCATAAATGGATGTTGAATTTTGTCAAAGGCTTTCTCTGCATCTATTGAGATAATCATATGGCTTTTATTTTTCAATTTGTTAATGTGGTGTATTACATTGATTGATTTGCAGATATTGAAGAATCCTTGCATCCCTGGGATAAAGCCCACTTGGTCATGGTGTATGATCTTTTTAATGTGTTCTTGGATTCTGATTGCTAGGATTTTGTTAAGGATTTTTGCATCTATGTTCCTCAGTGATACTGGCCTGTAGTTTTCTTTCTCTGTGGCATCTTTGTCAGGTTTTGCTATTAGGGTGATGGTGGCCTCATAGAATGAGTTTGGAAGTTTACCTTCCTCTGCAATTTTCTGGAAGAGTTTGAGTAGGATAGGTGTTAGCTCTTCTCTAAAATTTTGGTAGAATTCAGCTGTGAAGCTGTCTGGACCTGGGCTTTTGTTTGCTGGAAGATTTCTGATTACAATTTCAATTTCCATGCTTGTGATGGGTCTGTTAAGATTTTCTATTTCTTCCTGGTTCAGTTTTGGAAAGTTGTACTTTTCTAAGAATTTGTGCATTTCTTCCACGTTGTCCATTTTATTGGCATATAATTGTGGATAGTAGTCTCTTATGATCATTTGTATTTCTATGTTGTCTGTTGTGATCTCTCCGTTTTCATTTCTAATTTTATTGATTTGATTTTTCTCCCTTTGTTTCTTGACGAGTCTGGCTAATGGTTTGTCAATTTTATTTATCCTTTCAAAGAACCAGCTTTTGGCTTTGTTGATTTTT
>SJYQ01091790.1:568795-581949 GCA_006410935.1 Redunca redunca | reverse complement strand
GGGGTGAAATGTCCTATAGATATCAATTAGGTCTAACTGGTCTATTGTATCATTTAAAGTTTGTGTTTCTTTGTTAATTTTCTGTTTAGTTGATCTGTCCATAGGTGTGAGTGGGGTATTAAAGTCTCCCACTATTATTGTGTTATTATTAATTTCCCCTGTCATACTTGTTAGCATTTCTCTTACATATTGCAGTGCTCCTATGTTGGGTGCATATATATTTGTAATTGTTATATCTTCTTCTTGGACTGATCCTTTGATCATTATGTAGTGTCCTTCTTTGTCTCTTTTCACAGCCTTTGTTTTAAAGTCTATTTTATCGGATATGATTATTGCTACTCCTGCTTTCTTTTGGTCTCTATTTGCATGGAATATCTTTTTCCAGCCCTTCACTTTCAGTCTGTATGTGTCCCTTGTTTTGAGGTGGGTCTCTTGTAGACAACATATACAGGGGTCTTGTTTTTGTAGCCATTCAGCCAGTCTTTGTCTTTTGGTTGGGGCATTCAACCCATTTACGTTTAAGGTAATTATTGCTAACTATGATCCCGTTGCCATTTACTTTATTGTTTTGGGTTCAGGTTTATACACCCTTTTTGTGTTTCCTGTCTAGAGAATATCTTTTAGCATTTGTTGGAGAGCTGGTTTGGTGGTGCTGAATTCTCTCAGCTTTTGCTTGTGTGTGAAGCTTTTGATTTCTCCTCCATATTTGAATGAGATCCTTGCTGGGTACAGTAATCTGGGCTGTAGGTTGTTTTCTTTCATCACTTTTAGTATGTCCTGCCATTCCCTCCTGGCCTGAAGAGTTTCTATTGAAAGATCAACTGTTGTCCTTATGGGAATCCCCTTGTGTGTTATTTGTTGCTTTTCCCTTGCTGCTTTTAATATTTGTTCTTTGTGTTTGACCTTTGTTAATTTGATTAATATGTGTCTTGGGGTGTTTCGCCTTGGGTTTATCCTGTTTGGAACCCTCTGGGTTTCTTGGACTTGGGTGATTATTTCCTTCCCCTCCTCTGCCTTTTCTAAATCCAGCTTGTATATCTGGAAGTTCTTGGTTCATGTACTGTTGAAGCCTAACTTGAAGGATTTTGAGCATTACCCTGCTAGCATGTGAAATGAATGCAACTGTATGGTAATTTAAACATTCTTTGGCATTGCTCTTCTTTGGGATTGGAATGAAAACTGACTTTTGCAGTCCTGTGGCCACTGTTGAGTTTTCCAAATTAGCTGGCATATTGAATGCAGCACTTTAACAGCATCATCTTTTAGGATTTGAAATAGTTCCCTTATCCACTTTTAATCCAGCACCACCAGGATCACACACTCCTGATATTTATCATGAGTTATTCAGGTCCTGAAGCAACTTTGCCATGTATGGATCCCTCTCTCTCAGTGGGCCAGTGCATCCCCAGTAAGGCTAGTTTAGTATTTGATCCAAGATAATGGTTGAGTGGCCAGGAGGGACATGGGACAAATCCTGAAGAGAGTAAGCATTGCTTTGTGAGGCTCCTACCTCCTCTGGAACCCTCGTAGGGCCTTGGGCTTCCCTTGTAGCTCAGTCGGTAAAGAGTCTGCCTGCGATGCAGAAGACCCAGGTTCGACTCCTCGGTCGGGAAGATCCCCTGGAGTAGAAAATTGCAACCCACTCTGACGGAAGCCAGCGTGAGGAATTCCACCGGTGACAAGGTCATGCGGCATGAGATCTGAGGTGCAAGGTCTAATCAGATCTCAGGTTTTCCCCCTGGAATTTCCTGAGCATCCAAACCCCCCAAAATAAAAATCTGCCGGCTTTTGTCCTCTGCTTCTCTACTCTTCTAATACACTCGGGAAAAAGTCATCTCTAAGCTTTGGTCTTCTGCATTTGAAAGGGATGTTTCAGTTAAACCTCCTCTGGTAGTTCTCTAGCTTGCCTAACAAGTTTCCCGGACTCCTTATAGCTTGTGAATTGCTTGCAGCCCCCAACCGAGAGAGGCACAAAGCTTAAAAGCATCTTAAAGATACAGAGCTTTTTCTAAAGCATTAAAAACCATATTGGTGACGGGTTTTCACTGTTGATTCAATGATTGCCGCCAGGCCTCCATATTCTTTATCTTTTAGGCACCTGGGAAGATGTTAATCAATGTAAACGGGGTATGGAAAAAGATATACAGTAGTTTTGATGTTAGCAACACTAGACTTTTGAGTTAATTACTTTTCTTTTGTTATAAATCACTGTACTCCTTTCACTTGTTATAAATTGTTGTATCTTTCCTATGTAGGAATGTAACTTTATTTAGTCCTTTCTGAGAGCGGCACCAAACTTTGGGAAGATTAACACAAATAAGTCTTCTGGTTGACAAACTCTTATCAGAAAAAAGGCTGTAAAATGTTAACTGGCCCTTCTGGCGGAAGATGATGTAAATTACTTAAGACTTGTGTTTGCAGGTCAGGTATGCCGAGAGAAAAGCCTGGTTTTGATAAGAGTCTAAACTGCTAACGCTGCATAACTTTGTGTTACCCATTGATCTCCATGTATTATCAAAGATATAAATAGCCCCTTGAACAATAAAAGGATGGGACCAGTTTCTCGGACTAGGCTCTTGGCCTAATTTCTTGGGAATCTGGCTCCCCCCATGTCTCTTTTTCTCACCCCTTTTCCTTCTCCTTCCTTCTCCTCTTTACTCTAACTTCAGGCTGAATTCCCATCTGGAACGGGCAGCTCACCAAGTCTACTTACTTGCGCTGGCCCTAAGATCCGTAAGAGAGAGTGCCCAAGGTGGGGCACTCTCCGCTATTCGAGCGGGCGCCGGCGGCCCAACGTAGATGGTGCAAGCTCCTTGTCTGGAACTTTATTGGCCTTCCCCGTAAACCAAGTTATTCAGCCTCTTTTCTCCACTTAATTTTCCTACTATACTATTTCTTCTTAATCTCCTTTTTATTTCTATATAAGTAAGTCTTTTCCCTGCCGACGCCGCCCATGCTTCAAATTCCCTGGATCCACCAGGGCTGGACCCCGGCAACACTCCAGTATCTTTGCCTGGAGAATCCCATGGACAGAGGAGCCTGGCAGGCTACAGTCTATGGGGTTGCAAGAGTCGGGCGTGACTGAGTGACTAAGCACACACATACCTCCTCTGGGGCCTCCGCATGGTCCTCAAGCAAGGAACGGCTCTGTTTCCCAGGAAGGAGAGGTGGCCCTTCTGTTGGTCCAGAAGGTTCTGAGGAATCTAGGAGTGCAAGGTTCTCAAGTGCATTTCACCAAGATCCCCATCTCACTTCTCAAAGTCCTGCTCCTTCCCTATCAGGGCTCTGACCTTGGTGGAAGATATTTTCCTAGACTGAGAGTTCAGCCTTCTCTGCCCCTCTGCCCCTCTCACAACTGAGTTCTGTGCTGACCCTTAGGTGTGTCTATCCTTCAGCTCCAGAAGATAAAGATTTCTTTAAATGCTATCAAGGAGCTATTCTGTTTCTCACTTTCTGAGAACTGTCCTCGTGGAAGCACTACTGGCTTCCACTGGAAGATGACACAGAGGGTGGGATAGAGCCCAGAGGGTAGAGCCTAAAGCTTTGCACATCCTAAGAAGCAGCACTGGTCCCTAATCAGTAAAGGGGGACTTGTGCCCAGGTGGCATTCAGTATTTTTAGGGACCAGAGGCCACATGCCTTGTTTATCTCTTTCTGAATGGGAATGTTATTGTGAGTACCTTATGGCCACCTCATCCCTTTATGTTTGGTGTATAATTGGCAGGTAACTTATCTTCAAAGGGGCTTCCTTCGTGGTTGAAACGGTAAAGAAACTGCCTGCCAATGCAAGAGACACAGAAGACGCTGCTTTGATCCCTGGGTTGGGAAGATCCCCTGGAGAAGGGAACAACAACCCACTCCAGTATTCTGGCCTGGAGAATCCCATGACAGAGGAGCCTGGCAGGCTACCGTCCATGGGGTCACATAGAGTCGAACACCACTCAGCATCTAACAGTTTCACTTTTACCTTTAAAGGTGTGCAAATCAAGAGGACCATGCCTCTGATGAGGCACCCTTTATTGATCTAAGACTATGAGATCAGGGAGCTAAAGCCTAAACCTGATGTTATAAGTGGGACCCCTGGAACATAAGTGACTCTTACAAGTGGAAGGAATCTAGATAATTTGTGAACAGAGATTACATCGTAGCAATTTCCCTTTTTTAAAATTGGGAAGTATAGTTGATTTACAATGTTGTTTTAGTTTCTGGTATATGTATATATATAAAAAAGAATATATATATATTCGGTAGGACCTTGTTATCTATTTCATATATAGTAGCATCTGTTCATCCAAAAATCCTAATTTATCCCTCCCCAACCCTCTTTCCCATTTGGTCATCATAAGTTTGTTTTCTAAGTCTAGGAATCATGAAGTAAGTTCATTTGTATTGTACTTTAAATTCCACATAGAAGTAGTATCATAAATTTGTCGTTCTTGGTCTGACTGACTTTAGTATGATAATCTCTAGGGTTCATCCATGTTGCTGCAAATGACACCATTTCATTCTTTTTTATGGCTGAGTAGTATTCCATTGTGTGTATGTGTCACATCCTTTTTATCCATTCATTTGTTGGTGGACATTTATGTTGCTTCCATCACCTGGCTATTGTGAACAGCGCTATAAGCACTGGAGTGCATGCATCTTCTAGAATTTGAATTTTCTCTGGATATATGCCCAGGAGTGGGATTGCTGGATCACATGGCAACTCTATTTTTAGTTTTTTAAGGAAACTCCATACTGCTCTCCATAGTGTCTGCTAGACTGTGACCATTTTAAACCACAAGCTCCAAATTCTTTGGCACTCCTTTAGGATGTGTGGAAGCCACATCCCCTCCCCTTGAGTCTGGGATCTGTGAGTGCTTGACCGATAGCATAGGATGGAAGTGACACGCTCAGCTTCTGAGTCTACGCTTTAAACAGTAGCTTCCATGTCCTGTCTTTGGCAACAACAGAGTAATGGCAGAGTAATGGCCCCAAAGATGTCCACACCCTCATCCCTGGAGCCTATGAAAACATTGTGTTACATGGCAAAAGGAACATTGAAACGAAGTAAGGGTTTTAAAACAGGGAGATGATCCTGGGTAACCCAGGTGGGTGGGCCCAGTGTATCCNGGGGTGATTATGTGACCATGGAAGAAGAGGCAGGAGAACTTCTAAGTAGAAGAGGGGCTCGTGGGATGTCCCTGGTGGTCCAGTGGATAAGACTCCATGCTCCCAATGTAGGGGGCCCAGGTTCCATCCCTGGTCAGAGAACTATTCCTAGATCCCACATGCCACGACTAACCACAACTAACCATCCTGCAGTTACACACTGAAACTAAGACCTGGTGCTGCCAAATAAATAATTTTTTTAAGAATTATTTGGTGGAAATACTATTAAATATAAAGAATTATTTTCTTTTATTTTATAAATAAAAGAATTATTTTGCTGGAAAGGAGACCCAAAAAGTGGTCAATAACTAGAGAAGCATGAGGGAGCCCTGTTTGGGGTGTGTTTGTTCGAAGATGGGAAACAATTCAACACATTGGTGTGCAGACATGAGTGATGCATATCAAGACATCATGAATACACCCAAAGTAAGGCATGAAAAGGCTTGGAGAAGCTGAAGCTCTGCTAAAAGCTAGTCACTCACATTGCTTTTGAAAAAAACAGCTACTCATGACATTTCTGCGAAATTGGAAAAGTCCTCTTCCTCAACCTCAAGAACTGAATCCGTCACTTAGATGACATCTTTGTGGCCCTCTGGAGAATAATTTTCTCTTCTGTTAACTCCCAATCTTCCCTTGACCCAGAGCCTGCAGTTCAGTGTTGTTGTTTTTATGTTAGTTTTTTTTTAATTGAAGGATAATTGCTTTACAGAATTTTGTTTTCTGTCAAACCTCAACATGAATCAGCCATAGGTATGCATATATCCCCTCCCTTTTGAACCTCCCTCCCCATTCCACCCCTCTAGGTTGATACAGAGCCCCTGTTTGAGTTTCCTGAGCCATACAGCAAATTCCCACTGGCTATCTATTTTACATATACTAATGTAAGTTTCCATGTTACTCTTTAAAATTAGTCCTTGGGTTTCCTTGGTAGTGAATCAGTGGTTAAGAATCCACCTGCCCATGCAGGGAACACGAGTTCAATCCCCACTCTGGGAAGATCCTGTATGCCGTGGGGCAACTAAGCACGCATGGGCCACAATTACTGAGCCTGCGCTCTAGCGCCCGTGAGCTGCGAGCTACTGAGTCCATGCACTGCGACAAGTAGCCCCCACTCACTGCGACTAGAGAAAGCCCATGTGCAGCAACAAAGGCCCAGTGCCGCCAAAAATAAAGAAGTAAATCTTTTTAAAAACTAGTCCTTGGTGTATACAAACTATCCTTGGTTGCTATGTTTTTTACAAGTTCCATGTAAACATTTCCTAAAATCTGCCAAACACTTCCCTACCTCAAGACTCACTGAGCTGAATCAAAGACTTTGTGATATTTTAAATTATCTATTTCTGGCTGTGCTGGCTCTCCGTTGCTGCACGGGCTCTTCTCTAGTTACAGCGAGTGGGGGCCGCTGTCCAGTTATGGCGCACAGGCTTCCTATCGCAGTGTCTCCTCTTGTTGCCAAGCACAGTCTCTAGGGCACATGGGCTTCCGTAGTTGCAGTTCCCCCAGCTCTGTAGTTGTGGCACATGTTTAAGGGAAGGGTAGTTCTCCTACTGTGGCCACAAAAGAGGGCATCTAATAACCCCTACTCCCCAGACCCATTCCCATTCCCCAAACAACCTTACTTATAAAGATGTGGCTCTTAGCTTTTCCTTTTCAATGCATCTCTTTTTTGCTTAAGGATAGCCAGGGACCTTTTTTTGTTGTTGCATAAAACCAAGGAACCCTGATACAGCCAGGACTCTAAATCCTGTTTAAAAGTCTCTTTTAAGTCTCCAAGAAAGACCACTGCCTCCCAAGCTAGGTCCCAGACACAGATCCCGGGAGAACCTATCTGATTTTTACCCTAGTGAGCTAAGTTCGATTCCACTACCTCTTGTGTTTCCAGACAATTAAAACATTCTAGCTTCTGCAGAGACATCTCTGTCCAAAGTGATGATTAGAACAGGATAGTTTTGGACTGAGGCTGCAGGGCAGAATCACCTGGAGAACTCTTCACAAGATAGCCTTGTCAGTGGCTGCATGGGAGCGGCAGGCCTGGATGAACAGTGTGTATGTAACCCAGGTTGAAGACTTGGTCTTGGCACTTGGGACTGTCAGTCAGGGACATTTTTAAGAGCACATCCTTGCTTCTCACATAAACACTCACAACTGTTAATTCTATTATTCACTACTATTCTGAGTAGACGCTCCCCCCACAGGCTTGCTCCCCCGACAGGCTTGTTTAGAAGCAGTAACAATACTGCTAGACACAATGTTTATTTATTTGACACAATGTTTATTTATTTAAAAGAACTCGCCTGCCAATGCAGGAAGCCCAGTTTCGAACCCTAAGTGGGGAACATCCCTGGGAGAAGGAAATGGCAACCCACTCCAGTATTCTTGCTGGGAGAATCCCATGGTCAGAGGAGCCTGGTGGGCTACAGTCCATGGGGTTGCGAAGAGTCGGACACAACTTAGCGACTAAAACAACAATAGGAAAAGACCCATAATCAGTCTGCATAGCACTTCTTTTACAGAAACAGGGACAGGGCATGATCTCTTTTAAGCAAATTTATTCAAAAGTCTCTTTATAAGTAACACAGTTATCTCCTTACTACCCTAGTTGGCCACAGTATCAGCATTGGCTAGCTGGGTTGTAACGAACTGGATTAAACAGAAACAAACTCTCAGCCTTAGGTTTCTATCCAAGTAGTTAAACTTCACAAGATAAGAGGGAAGGAAGGGGTTTCTTGCCGAATCTGCCCAAAGAATCTGTGGGAGTGGTCACCGGGGCACTGTCCCTTGGCTCCACCCAGGTTCTCTAATCCCACTTCCTGGGTCTGCACCCTCAGCTTTGCACTGGAGCTGCCCATCACTGACTGATTCAGCCTCCTGATTCTGACCTTTGCTTAACTTTGCAGCTTAACTGAAATGACCTCTACAAACCCTCCCATATATGTGTACACAAACTGGGCTGTATTCTGTTTACTGATCATGCCTGCCCATTCCCATTCCTGGCCTTACGTCAATTTTGACTTCCAATCCCTCTCCATTACCATTTATTGGGTGAGTGCCTACTGTGTGCCGGCCACTGTTAACAGGTGTTTCATAAACACTATTCCCATTACCCACAACTCAAATGTTCTTCCTGCCTCCAGCTGGAGAAAGGTTCACTGCTATGCAAGGTCAAGATTAACCACTACGGCAGGGTAGGTACAGGGTGTGAGCCCAGCCAGACACAAGTGACTGAAACACCATCCCTGAAACCCCGAGGGTAGGTACAAGGGGGCAGAAACCAATGTAAAGTACTTAAGATGTCACAATGCTTAAGATGTTTCAGGTTTAACATAAACATACTTGCATTTGAAAGTGTGGATCCTGTCTTCCACTGGTCTTGGCTAGGCCAAGTAGCCTTCTCTGAAAAGAACCCTTATTTCTATAGTCAACTCAAAGTATTAATAGCTGAAAACAGAAACTATTCCAAAGTTTATATTAACAAAACCCACAAGAAAGCTATAAAAATATTTTATTTAAATATTAAGAAAAAAATTACACATACTTAAAATGATTAAAAGTTCCTATGTTAAACACTAAAAACCCAATAATTTACACAGTGATAAAATCCCAAGTTGGAAAAACACAAATCCTTTCGATTGGTCCTCCCCCTAACAAAACTATTATCAAAATGAAATTTTATAGGAATTGTTAAAGTTGGATTAAAGGCACATGACACTACCACACCTTTAAATACACAGCCAGTCACTTCATACAATGAATTGTTACCCTTAAATGCTCTATAATACTGGAGTACAGTATGCATCTCTATGAAAATTTGTTTAAATTTTTACACCAACAGTTTCTCCAATGATCCAAACAGATTAACATTGCAAATTAAGTTATTCCTGTCTTGAATAGAATACTTTGAGTCTGAAAAATTTGCTAATCACTTGATTTTAGACGTATGCAAATGAAATATAATTTATTCTGATATCAGCTATAGAGTTATAAAGTTAAGATTCTTCCAAGGAAACCATTTACTTTGTAGATGCAAAAACACACTGTAGCTTCACCATTGTGTCTGTAGTGCCTTCAGCTAGCAGGATGTTAATCGCTGACATGCCCTTCCCCCTGAAAGAAAATCCAAATGATACAATCTGTCTTAGACTGTTGGGTTTAGTATTTCAAAGCACAGTTCAATCTCCCCGTCTACAACACACTGTGGCTCTCTTACCAGGTATAATTTGATGTCAGCAGTAAATCAAAAGCATAGCATTAGCACCTCTTGGACACTTTTTCAGTAAATAAGAAGGTATAGTCTTCTGTTACTAGATTCACAATCTAGTGTTTTTTCTAAACTATATTTATAATTCCCAAAAACATGGAAAAAGTCAATACTGAACAGCCAAAGAGTCAAAGGAGAGAGGCTCAGAGAAGGGAACGTTTTTGTGGCAACAGGTCAACAGGGACAGAAGCCGGACGTGAGAGTCCAAACGGTCCCAGACACGGCACAACGTGTGGAGGGGACTCCGTATAGCGGCATGTGTGTGCTAGCCAACTATTTTCAGACAGATGACCAATGAGAGGACAGCCATTTCTCCTTTACCTGGTTACAGGGACTTTCCTTACAAACTCCAAAAGGAGAACACTCTGTGAGCTCAAATGTCATTCATTTGCACCCCAATAACTGAGCATATTAACTTTTACTTCTCTGGGCCCCAGTTTTCATACTTGTAAACGGACACATGGAGTACATTTCCTCCGAGTTCTGACAGCAGCAACATGAAGAGAGGACTGCCTTTTTTACCAAGCCCCTAAGCATGCAGAGTGAGGGCTCTCAGGACATTCTTATTTAGTAAATGAGTTATCTGACAATCAGCGAATAGACCCCACTGTGAGGTGGCAGGCCCAGGGATGCAGTGGTCTGTGGGGAGGCAGAAATTCTATAACTTGGAAGGAAAAGGCTGATGTGCCATCCATCAAACTTTTATGCGGCAGTCAGGACAATTAGAAAACACATCTTTTTTCTCAATTGGGTAAAACTGCCCATTAATCCTATATTTCCATTAACTAAGAATGATCCTGGCTTCCCAGATGGTGCGGTGGTAAAGAATCCACCTGCCAATGCAGGAGATGCAGGTTTGATCCCTGGGTCGAGAAGATCCCCTCAAGTAGGAAATGGCAACCCACTCCAGGATTCTTGCCTGGAAAATTCCACGGACGGAGGAGCCTGGTGGGTTACAGTCCATGGGGTCACAAAGAGTCTAACAAAATTGAGCTACTGAAGATGCATGCAAGAATGATTTAGCTAACAGTCATCTGCATAGAAGGTGATGGAAGTCGACCACGATAAAAAATGGACTAATGTGTGAATTTATCTATAGTGGAAGGTACCCTTTTCATGTGGCTCAGAGGTTAAAGCGTCTGCCTCCAATTCGGGAGACCTAGGTTCGATCCCTGGGTTGGGAAGATCCCCTGGAGAAGGAAATGGCAACCCACTCCAGTATTCTTGCCTGGAGAACCCCATGGATGGAGGAGCCTGGTAGGCTACAGTCCACGGGGTCGCAAAGAGTCGGACACGACTGAATGACTTCACCTCACCTCACCTCACCCTTTTCATGAGATCTTGGACAGGCAGGGTGACTTCTCTAAGAAGCAGCCACTTAGAACTAAATAATGCAAAAGGGAAGGGATCACAGTCCCTTTCATCCCAGAGTTCCATGGGCAACAGCTTGGTACATACATGGCTGAAATAATCCACGAGTCTGTTATTGCTATGTCTACCTGTGGCTCAGCTGGTAAAGAATCTGCCTGCAGTGCAGGAGACCTGGGTTTGATCCCTGGGTTGGGAAGAACCTCTGGAGAAGGGAAAGGCTACCCACTCCAGTATTCTGGTCTGGAGAATTCCATGGAGTGTATAGGCCATGGGGTCGCAAAGAGTCGGGCACAACTGAGCAACTTTCACTTTCACTGAAAACTGTCATGAGAGACTATTTCCTTATTCGAATTACAATTCCATAAATCTTACCTTTAGAAGTCATCCAAGGAGTGAGGTCAACATTACAACCCCCATAAACTGGGTAAACAGCAGCAGTGGAGTGAAAAATGACCACACATGCCATAAAGCAACATTGAAGCTGAAAAGGACAAAAAACCCACACCGTTGACAACTGTAGCTGTACTCTATACAAATACACTGTACTGTAGAATCTAGATTTAGAAGACTCACTTTCTACCCAGGCTGGGAAAGTTCATTCAGCTGGTAACTTTACTTATATATATACAGTTTCTCAGATATGTGATTTAGCCAATATTGGAAATATCACAACCTGTTCACAAAGTACTTGGAACTGGAATCACTAAAGCTCGTCTAATGAGCGCTGGGCTGGCTCAACAGACATCAGTCTCTTAAAGTTAAGTGTCTGTGAAGGAACATGAAATAAAATGACTATAGCCTGGTTTTACAATCTAGCACACCACCAAAATATCACGAGAAAAAAAAAAAAAGATGGTTATTTTCCCATTAGAAATAGACTGAAAAACATTTATAAGCTGCTATTAAATTTTCCATTGAGAAAAACACTAGTCCTGTCACCAAGGTAAGAACAAAACACTTTCTAAAGTGCAAATGATTTTTATAGACCGCATTTTTTAAGAGCTAAAGCTAATAAAGGAAAATTATAGTCAATTAAGTGTTTCTGAGTTGATGATTAATACATAACACTTTGACAAGTAGAAATTTAAATAACTATAATCCTACTGTGCTAAAAATAAAGTAACATTCTTGGGGGTAATGTTAGCCTTCTTAAGAAATTGTTGAATAACACACCTGTCTACACTTGTTCCTGAAGAGTTAATAATAACCACATCACAATGTAACATGTCAAAAATCCATAAACTTCAACTACATAAAATAAATCACAGAAAAAATACATTTACACTGAATACTAGAAAAGAGCCTTAAGCTAAGAAAGATTGAAGGCAAAAGGAGATGGGGGCAGCAGAGGATGAGATGGTTAGATAGCATCAGTGACTCAATGGACATAAGTATGAGCAAATTCTGGAAGACAGTGAAGGACAGGGAAGCCTGGAGTGCTGCAGTTTACGGGGTCACAAAGAGTTGGACACCACTTAGCAACTGAACAACAACAAATGTACAAAGGTGTGTGGTTTTCCCCAAACTAAAACTCCACTAATATAAAGGGAGGAAAAGCACTAAAAGGCCACACACCATGTTCAATATAGCTTTCTCACTGGCTGGCAGGAACCAAGGGATTTACTTTGTGTTTTTCTGTAA
Source organism: Redunca redunca (assembly GCA_006410935.1). Lineage (NCBI taxonomy): Eukaryota > Metazoa > Chordata > Mammalia > Artiodactyla > Bovidae > Redunca > Redunca redunca. The sequence continues at coordinate 569,525 of SJYQ01091790.1, read as the reverse complement.
TTTACAGATTTTTCTTTAGTAAGAAAGTTATAAAATACTTTTATAAACTTAAAAAAAAACATTTTTTTCATTGACAACGTATTAGTTTATGAAAAGGGATATTCAGTTCAGTTCAGTTGCTTAATTGTGTCCGACTTTTGGGACCCCATGAATCGCAGCATGCCAGGCCTCCCTGTCCATCACCAACTCCTGGACTTCACTCAAATTCATGTCCATTGAGTTGGTGATGCCATCCAGCCATCTCATCCTCTGTTGTCCCCTTCTCCTCCTATCCCCAATCCCTCCCAGCATCACAATCTTTTCCAATGAGTCAGCTCTTCGCATGAGGTGGCCAAAGTACTGCAGTTTCACCTTTAGCATCATTCCTTCCAAAGAAATCCCAGGGCTGATCTCCTTCAGAATGGACTGGTTGGATCTCCTTGCAGTCCAAGGGACTCTCAAGAGTCTTCTCCAACACCACAGTTCAAAAGCATCAATTCTTTGGCGCTCAGCCTTCTTCACAGTCCAACTCTCACATCCATACATGACCACAGGAATAAACCATAGCCTTGACTAGACGGACCTTTGTTGGCAAAGTAATGTCTCTGCTTTTGAATAAGCTGTCTAGGTTGGTCATAACTTTCCTTCCAAGGAGTAAGCATCTTTAATTTCATGGCTGCAGTCACCATCTGCAGTGATTTTGGAGCCCCCCAAAATAAAGTCTGACACTGTTTTCACTGTTTCCCCATCT
>SJYQ01091790.1:435399-558312 GCA_006410935.1 Redunca redunca | reverse complement strand
AGTTCCCATATCTCTTATCCACTGTGCACCTGGAAATGCATTAGTTAACATAGTGAGAATGCTAGAAAAACAAGTGTAGCCTTGAATTTAACCATATCAGACTGTTGAGCTAATTGGTTCCTTTTTGTAACTCACTGCACCTTTGCTCTGTGTAAAACGTAACTCTTTTTGGCATTTTTCTGAGGCTGACATAGATTAGAAATATAAAGAAAAACACTTTTAGGGAAAATAAGTTTTCTAGTTGAGCAGCCTTTATCAAAAGAGGGTCATAAAATGTTCACAGGCCTCCAAGGCCAGAAGATACTGTACACAACATCTTTTGTGGGAAAGGTATGCAAAAAAATCATGGTTTCGATAAGGGCAACACTGCTGGAATGTTGGGCTGACTCTGTATGACCTTGCATCTTTCATTTCTCTCTATGTGCAAAAAAGGTATATAAGTCCCATTTAAAAATAAAGCTATGGATCTTGCTCATCAAAGCAGCTTGGTCTCCTCATGTCAATCATTTTCTTCTTACTCTGTCTTTCAGGCTAGTTCCCATCTGGAGTACAGAAGTCCGCCGTGTCTACTTATTTGCCTGGGTTTTTAAGACCTGAACCGGCACTCCCCCGGGAGGCCGGGAGGGCACCTGCGGCCTCACGTAGACGGTGCAAGTCTCTTGTCTTGAGACTTTATTGACTTTCTGTATAAACCAAGGAACATCAGCCTCTTTTCTTCTCTCCTCTATTTTCTTATCTACAACATTCTTAACTATCTCTCTCTCTCTCTAAATCAATCTCAATCGCCGACGCCGTTTCTCCTTCAGGTTTCCCTGGATCCTGCGGGGGCTGGACCCCGGCAGGGTGCCATCGCCTTCTCCGTTAAGAACTCTTAGGCACTTTGCTAGACAATGAAGATAAGATGGATAAGACATGAGGTTGCACTTGAGGAGCTCCTGGGCTAAAAATGACCACAGAGACTTACTACAGTAGAGAACAGTTTATATAAATGTGTGGAAGCATTTTATTCATTCAGTCAACAAACGTTTTCTGAGCAGCTACATCTGCTAAAATGCTGAGGACAGAGGTAAGTTAGATCTAGTGGAAGAGAAAATTTCCATCCAAGGCCATGACAGAGATACTGTATACGGGCTGAATAAAGGGCTTCCCTGGTGGCACAGAGTCGGACACGACCGAAGTGACTTAGCAGCAGCAGCAGCAACTGGTGGTTCAGATGGTAAAGAATCTGCCTGCAATGTGGGAGACCCAGGTTTGATTCCTGGGTCGGGAAGATTCCCTGGAGAAGGAACTGGCAACCCACTCCCCTATTCTTGCCTGAAGAATCCCATGGACAGAGGAGCCTGGTGGGCTACAGCTCATGGGGTCGCAAAGAGTCAGACACGACTAAGTGACTCAATGCATAAAGGGCAGCCCTTCATTCTGCTGGGCTGTGTGGAGATCAGAGTGGCCTGAGGTGGGTTATATACAGGGATGGATAGTCCGAAAAGTTACCCCAGAAGTAAAATTTGAATTAGTGGTCACTTTTTAATACCTTCTATATGTCCTGAGTATTTGCAGAAGAAATGTAATAAATATTCAAGAAAAGAATGTCAAGTTTCTACAGGTATATTAGTATCATTTTCTCAGCCTTTCTAGAAAACGCATAGGATTTAACAGCTGGGTGGATCATATGGCTTTTCTACACAATACCTTCTTTTTCCTGTCTTGCTTTGTTCCCCCTCTTTTTCTTTTCAGACACGTAAATAACCAGAGTTCACCTTTTCAAAGCCACCTGGGGTCTTTGCCCTCCCTTCTCTCTGGTACGGTGTTAGAAGCCTTGTTAACAGGAAGCAAATTCCTCATCAAATACAGTCTTCTATTGATTGTCTCCTTGCGAAAAGGTCAACGCTGGGTCTCCCTTGTAATTGAATATTCCCAAGAGCATCTCAGGCATTCCAGGCTTTCCATATGTAGTGTGTTCAGGTCAGATCAGTTTCCCCTTTGGTGGTTTCAGAGTCTTTGTATTTGGATCTGAACTCCTTTCAGCCTTTTTTTCCCCCTAATATTTTAAATGGACAACTTGCAGACCACGTTGATGATACTTAAAAGCAGGTTGGAAAAAATCCAGGGTTTAATGACCACATCTTCATCGATGGGGCCCATTAAATAAGTTCTTCAATGTATGTACTGTGCACCATAATGATAGATATACGATATCAGATTGCTACCAACCAAGAAATTCCATTTTCAATGTGGATTACTTGTGGGGGAAAAATAAATTTGACTGTGATCTTTGCTGCCCTCCCCTTAGCAATGTGGTCAGGTCCAAGGTCTTTATAGACTTTTGAATCCTGGCTCCATTGTTCTGGATCCCTTGGGCAAGTTGTTTCATTGTCCTAGGTATCAGTTTCCTCATCATTGACACCAGGGGTAGCAGGGTGAAGATAAATGTATGCTGACTGTTTAGCCTAATGCTTCCCATGGTCAAGCAGGGTTATGTTCAGGTTAAGTCATTGTTCACTACTTAATTGGACTTGCCAGTTCTTCTGGATCTGGTTCCTGCTTACCTCCTTATCAGTTCTTCCTTTCTCCTTGGGCTCCAGTTTCTCTTTGTGGCAGTTTCCTTTTGCTTGGGCTCTCCCAGTTGACTGGGGGCTACAGTCAAATCTTAGCAGTGCCTTGCAAACACCTGGCGTGTAGCAAGGATTCTATTACCTGGTTTTCAGTTTGATCCTTGTCACAATTAAGTCTGGCCTTTGATATAGACATCTATGTGTCTGCCTATGTGTCTTCCTCTGAGAAACCACATTTTCTCCCTTCTGTAATAGCCCTGTAATATTCTCAGTAGACTGATTCTGTCCTTGGGGAGGGCTCAGGACCTAGACCAGACCTGTCAGCCCCCAGGACTCAGGCTGGGGCTGTTGGGAAGATTATTCAGAGGTCAGTGTGGGCTTGGGGATGCCACCCACTGTGGAGACACACAGAGGAGCCCACCCAGGAAGGAAGCTCAGATGCAAGCTAAGCTAAGAAGTCTCATAGCACTGTTTCAACTTCCAAATCCAGCCAAGAACTAGCTGATGTAGTTAAGAATAAGAACTCTGGAACCAGCTGCCAGGCCAGCGGTCATAACGGGTTTTGTCATTACTAGCTGTTTCAGCCTTGAGCAAGCCGTGGATCTTCTCCACTGCCTACAAGATTGGGTAAAGATTAAAAGTATTAATATATGCAAACTGCTTAGCACAATGCCTAGCCCATAGAAAGCTCTTGATATGCCTTTCTTTTTTTTAGTTAAATACAGTTGATTTACAATGCTGTGTTAGTTTCTGCTGTATAGTATAGTGATTCAGTTATACATACATATACATATATATATATATTCTTTTTCATGTTCTTTTCCATTATGATTTATTACAGGATATTTGGGCTTCCCTGGTGGCTCAGACATTAAAGAATCTGCCCACAGTGCAGGAGACCCAGGTTTGATCCCTGGCTCAGGAAGATCCCCTGGAGAAGGAAATGGCAACCCACTCCAGTATTCTTGTCTGGAGAATTCCCTGGACAGGGGAGCCTGGCGGGCTATAGTCCATGGGATCACAAAGAGTCAGGCATGACTGAGTGACTAACATACACACAGGGTGTTAACTATAGTTCAGTAAGTCTTAGCTGTTCTTATTATCCATTGTTGACAGTTCACAGATTTCTGAGCCAAAAATAAAAGAAGAAGGATTTTTTTTTCAAACTAATGCTAATTTGAGTGGTTTTCTGATACTTGCAATCATGAGGCTGTACCAATAACACACTCTCATGTACAGTGTTCTCTCATTGTACCACATACCTGCCCCCTTGGTCTTTCACTGGACTGCAAATACCTCCAGGAGTGAGTTCATATATGTAAAGCTCTTAGAAAAGCACCTGACATGTAGAAAATGCTCAGTAAATGATAATATCTATCATTTGGAATGCAACCCTTTATTCCAAAGAGAAAGGCAGTTTTTTAAAAGTCTCCCTTTTATTATATAAATAACTCAATGAAATGTGTCTCTCTGCATGTCTGTTTCTCTGATAAAAGCAATAGAACTGGAATCACTCAGGTGAAAGAAAGATCTACATTTTAAAACTAGCTTCATTCAGAAAGTGCAGACTGTACTACTTAACTCCTAGCAGGAGTGGACAGGAGCAACCACCTTCATCATTTACACCAACCACTGGCTTTATCATTTTGGTAAAATTTTCCCAATTGATAGTTGGAGGGAAAATCTATCATTTTAATTTTTTATTAGCAATTCTTTTCACCCACTAATTGGCCATTTGTACATCATTTTTCTTTGGGGATTTTCATCTCATTTTTTTTATAGATAAGGATATCATTATATATTTTTCCAGTTTATTATTTACCTTTTGAGGGTGATCATGCTCATACCTCTATTTTGTTTTGTTTTGTTTTTCACTCTCCATAGCCTGTGATGAAGAGTTTGGATGAATTTACCCAATGGGGGTCTAAATGGATGATCCAGGCAGGTGGAAAGTGCCCAAGCAGTGCTCGTATATATTTACTCCACAGTGACTATAACTTGAACCCTCTTCAAGTGGACCTAGTTATTCCCTGCCCATTTGTTATGCAACTGACTACCAGAAGTTATTTTAGTTAACCACAACTGAAAATAACTAAGCAACAATAATGACAGCCCTAATAGTAATCCTTACAAAATACATGTACAATTGGAAAAAAAAAAAAAAAAAAGCAGAAAGATAAGAACCTTGGGACTTCCCTGGTGGTCCAGTGTTTAAGACTGTGCTCCCAGCACAGCAGGTATGGGTTCGATCCCTGGCCAGGGAACTAATATCCCACATGGCCAGAAAAAAGAAACTTATTGGAATTCCTCTGAAGTATTTCACAAGACTGAAAGACAAATAGGATTTCAACCAGGTCTGGGTGAGGGTGACGCCCAGGATGGTTCTGGGAAAGCAAACAAGAATAAGTCTATAGCAGATGGCAGCGAGCCTGCCCCATTCCTCCGGCCCTTAGCATTTCTGTGCATGCCAGCCTGCTGCTGACTCAGCTCAGACGTCACTCTGCCTGGGGTTCTCTCCAGTCCACCCTTTTTAGCAGTGAAAGAGAGAGAGAGGGAATTCTCGCAGAAGGGAAATCAATATGAACCAAACAGATGTCTACTGAACTAGCAAAAGAAGCCCCCAGGCACCATTTAGGGCCATGCAGCATGCTGTTTTCTTGGACAGGGTGTTGGGGAGAAGAGTGGAGAAACTTCCCTGTGGCTGCCAACTTATCCGGCGGAAGAGAGACAGGTGCTGGTCTCAACCAAAAGATCTGTGCTGGACACAGAAAAGGATCGTTCCTAAAACGAGAAAGAAGAGGCAGTTGGTAGGTGGGGACTGGCCTAACACTGAGAGGCTAGGTAGGCAGGAATCCTAGTCGGTGCGTGTCCCCAAACACTCCTGACATTTCTGGCTGTGTGGCCAATTTGGGAACTACATTTGGGTCCACCAGGTTCTGTGGGAGGACTGTCCCTTGTATTAAATTGCTGTTGAAACCTGCTATCAGGCTTACAAACCCAGAGCAGGATGAAGGTGTTTCCTGGCTGCCTCTGCTCCCCAGGTGCCCAGAATCTTGCAGGTGTTAATGCCAGTCGACCAGTGACATGACCTAAACTGTTCAGAACCTAGAACTTGGCCTGTTACTAATATCATCAAATAAAACAATTTTTTCTTTTCATACAACTCCAATATTTTTAATAATAGATTCTACTGTTGTAGCCACGTGTTCTGGGAAACAGACTCACTCAGAAGGACAATGCAGATAGTGGAGTGCAGTTTATTACAATGGCGGGCCCAAGGCAGAGTCTCCTCTTGGCCAAAGACCCCGACCAACTTTGGTGAAAACCTTATATACCTTAAGTGTTACTGCTCAAGCCCACATCCCCAAATTCCTTAAACCGAGCCTGGAAAGTGTTAAAGGGAGATACAATCAGGTTACAGCCATGATTCATAATCAGAAGGGTCAGCTGGGTATACACTGTAGCCCACACCAGTGGCTGCCGTAAAGATTACAAAGGTGATTGACTACACAGGGGATTTTTACATTCTTTTTGGCGTCAGGAAACCTTGGTGTGGAATCTGGTGTTTATCAGTCCCAGAGACCAGTTTGGCCGTAGGTATGTTATCCCCATGACTACCAGGCATACAGTCCGAAGCTCACTGAAAGTGCGAGATGGAGTTTCCTTCTTTTTCAAGATGGAGTCAGCTTGGCCTGTTCCTTTTCTCCCTCACTACCTCACACTGTCGTCCATTTCCACTAAATATACAAATTTAGAACTATTTTAGCCATTTCTTGAAAGCTTTAATTGGTAGAGGGGATAAAGACAATACATTCTGAGATCCAGTCACCACAAAGTATCTTGAATTAGATAAAACCATGAAAAGGGCTTTCTGATCTCATGACCCATTACGGAAACCACTTGGAAATCCCTGGCCTGGAAATTTTTTATTTTTTAAAGCTCTACCTGGAGTTTATAATAATGATCTAAACCATCAGTGCTAAGAAAAGACAGATGCAAGCAAAGATGGGGATCCTGACCAAAAGGGAAAAAAATCTAAGTTATCAGAGAAACACCTGAGTTTGAATTGATTCTGCTACCTACAGTGTGACCTGGGGCAAGTCACTTAAGCGCCCTGCAGCTCAGCATCTGTGACAGGGAGATGGTAATATCACCCTCCCAGAGCTATTGAAAGATTTAATTATATGCATACGCATGCCTATACATATACACAAAAGGCTTAGCACAACGCCTGAGCCTGCTACCATAACAGTGCTTTGGAACTACTCGCTCTCTTTCCAGACCCAGTATTCTCAAACATCCTCAAATAGTAGAGTATGAAGCACTTTGAGGGAACCTCATGAAATATAGATAAATGAGGCAAAAAATTTTGTTGTTCAGTAGCGAAGTCATTTTCGACTCTTTGCAACCCCATAGACTACAGCACGCCAAGCTTCCCTGTCCTTCATTATCTCTTGGAGTCTACTCAGATTCATGTCTGTTGAGTCAGTGATGCCATCCAACGGTCTCATGCTCTGTTATCCCCTTCTCATTTTGCCTTCAATCTTTCCCAACATCAGGGTCTTTTCTAATCGAATTGGTTCTCGTTACAAAGCAAAAAATAAAAACAGCCACACCCTATAAAAATTTATGTCAATTCTCACAGCATCTAAACTAGAATGGAGGGTGATATGGGCCAAGAGGCTGAAGAAATTCTAGGCAGGGACAGCTTAACAATGAGAAAATTCTATTACATTAACCTTTCTCTAAAACTGAGAAGAGAGATTATCGTTCCAATTTTAACTATAAGGTCTCCCTCTGTTCAAGATAAAATTGGATGGAGCAGGGCAATCCTATAATGTTACCATTAGTATCCGATGTCAACGTGATGCCAGATCCCAAGTGCAGTGTTGTTCAAACTATCCAACAGAACTGAGTCTTTAACTACCTTTGATCTACAATGGAGAAATCTAATATATGGATGACCACAGGCCTCCAACAGGTCACCAGGAAGGTGCAGCAGCAAAGGTCGTATTTCAGCGGCTCACAATACCTTCTCTGTGGACAAACAATGGCGTGACCTTCCCATCAATGTCTGACCTTTCAACTCTTGACAAACGTATGTATTTTCTCAGCAATTACAACTTTAGCTACTAAAGGGGCAGTTCAATCACCTTAATCAAAGGGAATAAATTAAAGCTTCCCTGGGTCCCAGAACAAAAAGAACTCAACTAGCCTTTGCCGTCAAAGAAACCTCTCTTTTCTCACTGGTGCACACAGCTTTTCTCAGAAATCCTCACTGTTTGAAAGCAAGACGGAGAGTTAGAAGGAAGGTTCAGCCCCAAATTACAGAAGTTAAAAAATCTAAAATCTAAAAGGACAGTCGCAGAGTATCTATTAATAAGTAGATGTCTTATTTTTTAACTGAGGGAGATTGTTATTCTGATTTATCTTTAACATCATTCAAGACTGAGATCTGTGAAAACTTGGAGATGACATTTTCCAGTTTTATAACCCCAGAGATTATACCTGACAGTGTTGAATTTTACAGCTATTTTGAGGAGCTAGATACAGAGATGCGGAGAAGGTGATGGCACCCCACTCCAGTACTCTTGCCTGGAAAATCCCATGGATGGAGGAGCTTGGTGGGCTGCAGTCCATGGGGTTGCGAAGAGTCAGACACGACTGAGCAACTTCCCTTTCACTTTTCACTTTCATGCATTGGAGAAGGAAATGGCAACCCACTCCAGTGTTCTTGCCTGGAGAATCCCAGGGACGGGGGAGCCTGGTGGGCTGCCGTCTATGGGGTCGCACAGAGTCGGACACGACTGAAGTGACTTAGCAGCAGCAGATACAGAGATGGGCTTTCCAGGTGGCACAGTGGTAAAGAATCCACCTGTCAATGCAGGAGATGCAGGTTCAATCCCTGGGTCAGGAAGATCTCCTGAAGAAGGAAATGGCAACCCACTCCAGTATTATTGCCTGGAGAATCCCATGGACAGAAGAGCCTGGCAGGCTACAGTCCATGGGGTCGCAAAGAGTCGGACACGACAGCATGCATACATGAAGATACAGAGATGAAGATTTAAGAAATATTTAGTTTCAGTGCATTTGGGGCAAAGTAAACTGTTTACAGTTTATCATCTCCTGTTGTCTCCTATATACATAGGAATGGGTGTCGAGTGAAAAGTAAGTGATGTTGCTAAAATTCTGCCTCTGTTCATAGGTACCAAATAGGAACTCAGAGACAGAGTTTTGGGTGAAGTAGAAAAGAATGGTTTTATTGCTTTGCTGATCCCTGGATTGGGAAGATCCCCTGGAGAAAGGAAGGCTACCCACTCCAGTATTCTGGCCTAGAGAATTCAATCAGACACGACTGAGCAACTTTCACTTTCAGAAAAGAACAGTTTTATTGCTTTGCCAGGCAAAGGGTCCCACAGTGGGCTAATGTCCTCAAAACTGCATGTCCCCAACTGGAGGGGTTAGTGAAGAATCTTACAGTGTTCAGGGAGCAGGGCGTGGTCAACTCATGGACATTCTGATTGGTTGGTGGTGAGGTCACCAGGAGTCAGTATCATCAATCAACCTCTAGGTTTCAACTGGACTAGCGTCTATGTGCTTATGGTCAGTATGAAGTTAACCTTTTCCACCTGGTGGGGGTCTTAGTATCTGCAAAACAGCTCATAAGACATGGCTCAGAATATTATCTATAGACCTTGAGGAAGAACTAAAGGTGCTTGACTTTGTTTAATGGCTAAAGTATGATTATTCTTTCTTATTTGACATTTTCTCGCTCCTCTGATTAAAATTTATTCTTTGCCTAAATTTTTCTACAGACAAAAGGCAGGTGGAGGACATGGGTGGCGGGGGGTTCTATTCAGGGAAGGCCTCAAGGGTCCTGCTCAGTTACAGTGAGGTGGCAGAAGTAAGAGAAAGACGATCCCATCAGCAAGTAGTTAATAAATAGCCATCACTTAATCCAGGGGGCTGGTAATAACCCAACCATTCTATCCTCATGCTAAGCAGGATGACTCCCTCCCTCCCTGAGTGCACCCTACAACCAGTTCAGCCCCCAGGACTTCTGAGACTGCCTCAGGGTCTTCTGTCTCCTTCTCCCCAAAGACAGCACACAGCCCAGTCCAGGGTGGACACTCTGGAATTATCTCATTAGTTCCTGTGACTTAGAATGACTTCAACAACAAGAGAGTTTAGAGCAGAACTGAAGATTCAAGTCCAAACATGTTTGTGAGAAAAAGCAAATACCAGTGTATACAAGACAACTTCCCAACAGCATCTCTTCAAGGAAAATCTCACTACATGCTTGATTCCTTGTCTGAAGCTGAAAGGGGAGAGGTTCTCACATGGACCAGCTTTTCTGCCAAACTCCAGCTTACTGGAAAGAGAACAAGGATGAACTACATAACCAGCCTCCTGCCCAGGTGCAGTTTAGGAGTCAATATAAAGTAACACTTCTGTTCCAGTGTAAATGAGAAATACAATGTGCTCTTCTTGGCTCAGTAAGGAGAACAGAAACTTTGAAGGCCTATTCTAGCCATCTTGAATGCTTAATTAGAAGAAGGGATAAAGGCTGAATATACACTGTTTCAGTAACCATGTGTGTGTTAGCTGCTCAGTCCTGTTGGACTCTTTGCGACCTCATGGACTGTAGCCTGACAGGCTCCTCTGTCCATGGAATTCTCCAGGCAAGAATACTGCAGTAGGTTGCTGTACCCTTCTCCGGGGGTTCTTCCTGACCCAGGGATTGAACCTGGGTCTCTTGCATTGCAGGCAGATTCTTTATCATCTGAGTCACTAGGAAAGCCCCTCCAGTAACCACAAAGTACTCGTAAATATATATGCCTTTTCTTTCATGTGAATGAACATAATAATTGATCTCTAATTTCCTTCCACAGGGAAGGAGTTATAATCTTTAGAGTGCTAGGGCATCATGGTTCTATATTGAGGTAAAAGTCAATAATGTACAATTACTCATGCTGAGTCCAGGTTTATCACTGAGACCAAAAAACCCTACAACAAAAACACACAAAAACAAACAAAAAACAGCTAGGAAGATCAGTTTTTAGTGGTGGAATAAAGAACTAAGATACACTATCAATGTGCTTTCACTAATAAAACCATTGATCTCTTAAAACTTGCCTTATTCAACTGCAAAAGTGCTCTCTAAAAGAAAACAGTCTATATCAAAGACTGCTAATCTTTTTGTTACTCCTAGAAATTTTGGGGCAAAAGACAAGTAATTTCAGGCTGCTTTGATACTATCAAATTGTTTTAATAGGAATTGGTCAGTTCAAGTTTTAACTTCAAAAGAAAAATGACACGTTTTAAAGGATACTAGGAATTTTTAAAGGATATTCATAAAATCTACAGAACTGTAACAATGTTATTAATCTTGACTTTTATTACCATCTTTTTGTAATCACCCTGTGAGGGTGGGTTTAAACAGAGAACTAGGAACAGGGTCCTTGAAAGCCTCTTTCCTCAGAGGGGTCGTCTTACTTCACACCAAGGTAACAAGTCACTTATACCTGCCTGAAGCAAAATGAACCTGGGCAAACTCCAGTGCTTTTGCAATTTTTAAACTTTCTCCACCTCAATGCTCCCTGTCATCAGCTGCTTGAATTTTTAGACTTCTGCATTACCTGAGTCTGGCTGCTACAACCGATCAGAGGCAAGGGTAGCCCTGGGTTCACTCCTGTGTGGCCTCCCTTCTCTGTTCTGAGGCTGTTTCCTCATCAGACTGCAAGATGCCTGGTGTGTCTGACATTGAGGAGGACCCAGCCTGCAACACATCTTAATCTTTTGTTGGGCAGAATACAGCCCATCTTCTCTCAAATGCTGTTTGTAAACAGCATCACAGAAAATGGCCAGCTGACAAAACCAGGAATACTAGAAATGAATCAAAAAAAGAAATTTTAATGATGTTGTCAAAATGCATCCCTGACAGGTTTGGGGAAAGTCAGCTACCAGATCCATCAGACCAAGGGGACAGCAGAACATAGAATTCAATCTTACTCTCAACTTAGATGAAACAAAGCTGTAAAGCCCAAAACAAACATCATCAGACTGGTTCCGAAGTTCCTGGAGCTCCAGGATCGTGTGTGTTTGAGTTCTCAAGCCGGCAACTGACCAAAGGGTGGTCTCTGAGCTAAGACCACGGGAAGGACTTGTGGGTTGTGCTTTACAGTTAAAGCCATGGGGCAACAGCAGACACAGGAGCTGTTCTCGCCAACTGCAGTTTCCAACAAAGAGACACGTGGCTGTCACCCTGACCGTCAGAATCACTGTCTGCTGGACTGGCTTCACCAGGGAGCTGAGGGGCTACTACTACCTTCTCCAGCCCCGGTGCTCTGCCAGCATTCCGACACAGCCAACCCCGTGTGCTATGCTGCCAGCCAAGTTGTAACGCCGGAGACTCTTGGGTGACGGCTGACACGGAAGGCCCAAGTGAGGACCCACCCCAGTTCAAGTATGAGTTTCCTGTCACATTTGCCAAACTCTGCCTTAAAGGCAAGGCTGCAAAACTGACAAAGAATAAAAATCCACACAAATCCTGAAACACCGTGGTGCTCGTGCGCACAGGAAATAGTGCTGCATACCCACCCTGCCCACGGAGGACAGCGTCGCTTGCTTCTGCTCCTTGCAGCCGTGAGACAGGAAGACGTTCTGGGCTGGACGCAGGGCTCTGCTTTGCCCCTGTGTCCTGGGTTGTCTCAGGTGGTGCTAGTGGTAAAGGACCTGCCTACCAATGCAGAAGATGCAAGAAATGCAGGTTCAGTCCTGGGTTGGTTAGATCCCCTGGAAAAGGGCATGGCAACCCACTCCAGTATTCTTGCCTGGAGGACCCCATGGACAGAGGAGCCTGGTGGGCTACAGTCCAAAGGGTTGCAAACAGTCGGACACGACTGAAGCGACTCAGCACACCTGCACGTGTTCTGGGTCAAGCTTCACTTTCCCACTTTTTCCCCTTTACTTCCAAAATGTCTAAAGCCGCTCATGGCTCAGTTGTTCTTGCTAACAGTAGTTGGCAACCACTGAACGGATGCCTCTGGCCTCCAGGTACGGTGCTGTCAGCTTTTGACAAATCAGTTCCTTCAGTCGCAACCAGAGAACACCCTTTACTGTCTCACTGTCTGGATGAAAAGAGTGAGGCTCAAAGAGGTTAACAATGAAGGGACCACGCCAGGGCCTGACTCCAAGCCTGATTCCCAAGAGTCTTCCTTCCTCTGGACACAGTGCCCCTGCATCCAGCCATGACACAGCAGCTCGTCCCCAGTCAGACCAGAACGTGGGGAAGGTCAGGGGTAAGCTGGCCTATCTGAGACTTAGAGGCCCACAGCATATCTCCATCTACCCCGCTGCCCTTCCTCCTGTTAATCCCCCCTGGCCTAATCCTTCCAACACTTGTTCCATGTCCCACTCTTGCTTTCACCTCTAGCAAGAGGTATTAAGGATGATCGTTAACACTGGTTAAAGGGGTGATTCTTTTCTTTTAAATTTTATTCTATTATTTAAGTTTTTTTTTTACTTGGCTGTGCCGGGTTTAGTCGCAGCATGCACGATCTTCGATCTTCGTTGCAGTGTGTTGGAATGCGGGATCTGGTTCCCTGACCGTGGATGGAGCCCAGCTCACCCGCATTGGGAGTGCAGGGCCTTAGCCCCTGGACTACTAGGGAAGTCCCAAAGGACTGATTCTTACCACACATACCAGCTGTTGAGGGACTCGTGGGCATGACCCACTCAGGTATCAGAAAATGGCCTGGCTCTCCTCCTGCACAGTGAACTAGGACTGAGACCAATCTAACCAGGGCACTGAAACGGTAAGACAGCTAAACAATGGCTTAGCTGTATTGTTAATATGGCTGGTTCCCTATACTTGGTCACAGGCCACACCCCCCAAATCCAGCCACCGACCAATCTGTCTTTGGCTGAAGATGAACTGGGTCAGAGTGGATGGACCAGACTCACACAGGAACCCCCAGTGAAGAGCAGAACTCCTGGCTGGGCAAGGGTTATTACACAGAAAGGACTGTTTCGACCGCTCCTGGGTGAAACACTGCAACTCACACACATTTAAACCACACAAAAAATTAACCTCCGTAAACCCTCTAAATGTTTACAAAATGACGTGATAAAAACAAATGCTTTCTAGTCTCACCAAGTTATTTTTTGACTTCTCACATTTGGTACTGTTTCCCATACAAGAGTATTTTAAGTACAATAATTTTTGCTGCTACAGAATTAGAACTTGGGATAAGAATATATTTTATTTTCTCATAGAAGTTCTACCAAAAATATACTTTTTTCTTAACTTAAAAATACGGCTTTGGAAAGCAAAATTCGAGTTGTTACAATTCATTACATGTTTTACAAACAACTGTGAAAGGAAAGAGATCAACAGAATGGACTCAATTGTTAAATATAAAAATGTTCATTTTAAAAGCTTGACCTTGTCCTTCAATAACTTCAGGGTGGGGTTCTTGCTGATTTTCTTGTTGAAGATGACCAGGAGTTCCTCTTCAGATTTGTGATGTTCATTCGTCACCGCATAATACTGAGCTAAAACCTTCACAAAGAAAAACAGTGGTCAGATAGGTATTTGTCCTGAAGATTTACCCTCTGTGTTAGTTCTCTGGCCCCCAACACAGCAGACAGTGACAAATCAAAGAACCCAGGTGCTGGTTACACAGGGGTGTCCTGCTTGTGGCAATTCACACAGTTGCACATGTGTGACACTTGGCTGCCTGTGTCAGACACCAGTAAAAAAAAAATTACAAAGAGGGAAAAAAACACTGTCCTGGAATAATCAAAAGACAGTAACATATCTAGAGCAGTAATTTTCAGATTTAACACCGATGCTGCTCTAGCTGAGGAGGTGTGGACGGGGGTGACTCCATCCCCACCCGCACCCTGCAGGGCTAAAAAGGAGAAGCTTGAACGTCACTGAGACATACACACACCTATGTTTACAGTGTGTGTATACACACACACAAGTTTACAGTGTTTCAGATGTAGAAAAAGAGAACAAAACTATACATTCTAAAATAAAGAACTGATTCTCCCCAGCATTATATACCCGATTCACACCCTGCATACCTTTTTCCTTAGCTTCTTGATTGTTATTTCGTTGTCTGGGGCCTGTTTCAGAACTGCTTTAATAGTTCCCTTCCAGTTGAATTTACCTACAATATCGAAAATAATATGTAAAATACTGTGTTTTGTGGTACTACCGAAAGGGTTAAGAAACGGCTGTGTGTGAGAGATCCAGTCTCCCTGCACCCCAGTCAACATTTGGTAGTGGTACGATGTTTATAGAGCACGTTTTTGGTCTCGATGAATCCTCATTTCTGCACCACCTGTTTGCTACACAGGAAATGAACAAGACCGGAATGAACAGGGTGCCACAGTACTGCGTAGCAGGCACCTGACCTGTCCAATCACAGTGGCCGAGAGGCACTGACTACCATCTACAATACTCATTCTCAGAGTGAGCAGGAAAACTAAGTATCATTAAGTACCACCATCCTACAAATTCCTGTAGAAAGACATGAGTTATATCTAATGAACTCAAAATTTACTATGGACCTGCTAAGATCAAGGGGCTGTCTAAACACAGTAAGCAAAGCAAACATTGTCAGTAGGCTAGGACTCATCTAGGCAACTTTTGCTTCTGGGAAGATGAAGATGAGTATGCAGAAGGTACATAGTTCTGATGAAAGAAATCAAAGACTTAAATCAACAGACATGCCATGTTCACGGCTTGGAAGACAACACAATAAATAAAGTGATCGATTCTCCCCAAGTCGATCCAATTCCTCTATCATCACAGCAAGACTTTTTATAGATATAGGCAAGATTATTATAAATCTTCTAATTTTGCAAAAGAATAAAGTGAGAATAAGCCTACCCCTTTTCAAGACTTGGGTTATACCTACTCTAGTCAAGAGTGTGTGGTGGACGGACGGACACACACAATGAGAGAGAACCCAGAACAGACCCACACCGATACTGGACAAAGGCCCTTCACTGAGAGCAAAGACAGCCTTTTTAAATGGTGTGGACCAACCAGACACTGATGAGCAAAGAAATAAACCTTCAACCAAGTCTCATATCTCATAAAAATTAACTCGCCTTTTTAAATGGTATAGAACAACCAGACACTGATGAGCAAAGAAATAAACCTTCAACCAAGCCTCATATCTCATAAAAATTAACTCAAAATGGATCATGGACTTGAGTGTAAAATATGCAACTATAAGACCTTTAAGAAAAAAAACAGAAGAAAAAGAAAAACCTCCATGGATTTAAGGCTGGCAAAGAGTTCTTAGATGACTTCAGAAGTATCATCTCTTAAAGGAAAAGCTGACAAATGCTTCATCGAGACCAAAAACTTGCTCTACAAACGCAGTACCACCAGCAAATGCTGACCAGGGTATAGGGAGACTGGATCTCTCACACGCCGCTGGTGGGAATCCAGCATGGTACAGCTACTCTTGGAAAACCTGTTTCTTAAAACACCCAACAGGCAAGTAATCGCCACACAGCTGCCGCACCTGCTGAACACTTCTTCCAGAAAACACGACACAGGAAAACCTCTACATGAGTGCTTACAGGCACTTTACTCATCAGGACCCCGAACTAGAAATAACCCAGCTGTCCGTCAACAGATGACGGATAACCGAGCCGTGGGACACTCACACCACAGACCCCTGCTCATAGTTGCGGAGGAATGGACTGCTGAGATGGGCAGCAACCTGGATGAATCTCCCTAGAATAGGGCTGGGTGAAAAGGGCCAGTCTCAAAAGGTTACACAGTGTGAAGTCAAAGTTGCTCAGCTGTGTCCGACTCTTTGCAACCTGATGGACTATATGGTCCATGGAATTCTCCAGGCCAGAATACTGGAGTGGGTAGCCTTTCCCTTCTCCACAGGATCTTCCCAACCCCGGGATGGAACTGGGGTCTTATGAATTGCAGGTGGATTCTTTACCAACTGAGCTATCACGGAAGCCCATCACACTGTAAATGATGCCATTTATGTCACATTTGAAGCGACACAATTCCGAAATGGAGAGGAAAACGGAGAGGTGCATGGAAGTAAGGGATAGGCTGACCTCTGGGGTAGAGGGGGGATGGGGCGAGAGGAGAGTGGGCCTGGCTCTGAGAGGGCAGTGGGAGCATTCCCTACGGGGACAGGAATGTTTGTCTAATGTCTGTCTCTTGACTGTTCAAGGTCAACACCCAGGGAAGTTTTGTCCTATGGTTGTGGGAGGTCTCAGCCTCAGAGGAAACTGGGTAAGGCCACAAAAGGATCCCTGAAGTCTAATTATTTCTTTAAAATGCACGTGAATCTACAATTATCTCAGAATCCCCCCCCCAAAAAAAACAACTTCACATGTACAAAATTATAAGCTAAGAAATCTAACTACACTTGGGCAGTTACTGAACTTCCGTGAATAAAATCTCAAATCCCATCTGGCCCCTCGGGCCTGTTCTTAGTGCCAGGCCTGGAGACTGTTCCCAGTCTGAGCAGTGGGAACAGCTCTGCGGAGAAGACAACATTTAACAGAAGCCCTGGACGTCCCAGGTGGCTCAGCTGGTACAGAATCTGCCTGCGATGTGGGAGACCTGGGTTAAATCCCTGAGTAAGATCCCCTGGAGAAAGGAAAGGCTACCCACTCCAGTATCCCTGGGTTTCACTTGTGGCTTGGCTGATAAAGAATTCACCTGCAATGTGGGAGATCTGGGTTCGATCCCTGGGTTGGGAAGATCTCCTGGAGAAGGGAAAGGCTACCCACTCCAGTATTCTGGCCTGGAGAATTCCATGGACTGTATAGTTCATGGGGTCGCAAAGAGTCGGACAAGACTGAGTGACTTATACTTTCACTTTGGAGTCTGACAAGTACACATTCTGGCTTAAAGAGATGGTGGCCGTGGGGCTCCAAGTAAGGGGACACCAGGGACAGACCCAGAGACAGGAGGAGTAGTCAAGCCTGTTCCTGTACCCTGGACCTCAGGGTACATCTACAGGAGTGATAAGAGGCAGGGACAAGAAGCGGCTTACTTTAAGCTCTAAAGACAATACACGTCTCCAATCTAGACGGCTCTACATTCTGTCCTTAAAGCTGGAGAGACCCTTGTGAGACTGACTGAGTGCTCACCATTACTCTGAAGTCNACTGTATAGTTCATGGGGTCGCAAAGAGTCGGACAAGACTGAGTGACTTATACTTTCACTTTGGAGTCTGACAAGTACAGATTCTGGCTTAAAGAGATGGTGGCCATGGGGCTCCAAGTAAGGGGACACCAGGGACAGACCCAGAGACAGGAGGAGTAGTCAAGCCTGTTCCTGTACCCTGGACCTCAGGGTACATCTACGGGAGTGATAAGAGGCAGGGACAAGAAGCGGCTTACTTTAAGCTCTAAAGACAATACACGTCTCCAATCTAGACGGCTCTACATTCTGTCCTTAAAGCTGGAGAGACCCTTGTGAGACTGACTGAGTGCTCACTATTACTCTGAAGTCACACCTTGGAGTATGGGTTTTGCTCCAGACTCTTTCCCCTGCATCTGGAGGGCACGACCCACCTGACGGGCCCAACCCTTCCCCTTCTCCCCCAACCTAGAGAGGGCAGAGCTGCAAAGCACGGCAGCCATACCTTTAGCAGGAGCCTCATGGTTTTCTGGTTTTCCAACCTCAGAATTTTCTGGGAGCTTAATCTTTTTCTTCTTAGAATCTGCTTCAACTAAGTCATTAGGAAGATTAAAAAAGAAAAAAAAAAAACAGATTTCACATTTATAACAGCACCTACTATTTAATGAGAGGCCTACAGGGCCAAGGCCCTAAAAACGGAACACCGATCACCTTGCTCACGCCCCCAGGCACCCCAGCCCCGAGGTTTCTCCTCCAAGGCAGATGACAAAATGGGCAGTTGGGAGGTGGTGTCGCCTGCCCCGGACTAAGCCCAGGCTGGCCTGCTCCCAAACCTTATGTTCTTTGCCGCGAGTGGTTTCAAACGGCAAGGTCTGACACATTTTTATCCATCCCCAACTCACAGCTCAAACATTCTTTAACAAACCCTGGGAGCGTAAGTGAGCCACAAACCTTCCGAGTGCTTGCGCTTTCTTTTCCCTGGACCAGCGTCTGCCTGCTCCCCCACCTCGGCGCCTCCATCCACCGCCCCATCCTGGGCGCGCCCGGCCTTGCTCTTCTTCCTCTGGCTCTTCGTCCCCGAGGAGCCGTCGGCCGCCTCCTGCTCGGGCTCCTGTGCCGCTTTGCGTTTTTTAGGCTTCTGACTCTTTGCGTTCTCCTGGTGGTTTTCTAGTCTTAGTTCTTTCTTTTCTTTTTTCCTATTCTTCTGCCGTTCTGCCTTCCTCTCTCTCTTATTCTTCTTGGCCTCGGCTGGCTCTTCCGCGCTGCTGTTTGCTTTGGAGGGCGGGACCTCGGTGGTGTCCTCTGCACACAGCTTGGTCACCGGCTCTGGTGGCTGCTGATCTGGCCCCTTACCGACGGGTTCCTTATTATTAAGCAAAACCAAGACACACATACATACTCATTCCAGACACATATCATTGTGTGTATCTACTGAATTAATTCCTCTAAGGAAACTATTACTTACCATTTTATAACTGTGACCCTCACCCCAGCCCCATAGCTCACATGTAGCAGTTAATACACAAAATGAGAAAAACTACCCCCAGCCCACATTCCTCTCTGCCTTTGACAGATATTTTCATTCCACTGGAAAAATGAAGGATCTGTATGTCACAGAAAACTCAGACCTTTAATTTTGGCTCACTAGCCGCCTGTTAGGTAGAAGACAGGCATGTAGGTGTGGCAGAAACCACCAGATTTATGCATCTGCAGGCCTGGGTTCAAGTTCCAGCTCTGTTCACTAGCCAGGTGATTCAGAGCAAGTATTTATCTGCTCCAAACCTATTTCCTCATCTATAAAAAAAAACCTACCTAATACAGTTTGAAAGAAAGTGAAAGTGAAGTCACTCAGTTGTGTCTGACTCTTTGCGACCCTGTGGACTGTAGCCTATCAGGCTCCATCCATGGGATTTTCTAGGCAAGAATACTGGAGTGGGTTACCATTTCCTTCTCTAGGGGATCTTCCTGACCCAGGGATCAAACCTGGGTCTCCTGCATTGGAGGTAGACGCTTTAACCTCTGAGCCACCAGGGAAGTTTATGTGCGAATAAAATGAGAAAAGCTAAGCTTGAGAAAGCAGCTGGATGTACAGGAAGAGTTTTGTAAACTCCTGAGTACTAGACAGAGGTGCCCTTATCACCATCACTGTTCACATGGATGGCTACCCTGAGAGGAATGTCAGGGAGGGACACCTGGGCAGAATGTCAAGAATGGTAAGTAAGGAACCATGGAAACAGGCGCTGGAATAAGACAAACTTCCTATTTACTGCACCACCTGACTCAAACCGAGTGACTTCAGCACAGCCAGCCCCACTGCCTGCTACACTCTGACTATAAGTATGGTGCGGCATCCATGCCTGCCCCTTCCCAAGAGAGGATGTGGAGCAATTCACTGAACTGCTCCGTGAGCCCTGATGCGTCTGCAGCCCTGGGGCCGCTGCAGGTGTCCTGCAAACCCCGGGACTCACGGTCAAGCTCCATCTCTTAAGTAACTGGCCAGGTGGCAGTCCTCCTCCTTTCAGAGGCGAGGTCACGAGGGGACCAGATGGAGGAGGACTGGCCTTCACTCCTGTACAAGCACTCTGCTGAGTTCATGAAGCCTGTAACACCCAGTCGTAGGCTCAAAGAGGAGTACTTAGGGTATTGAGACTAAACTAAACAACTGGAGTTTTTTCAGTAAGAATTCAGAGATCAGATCATCCAGGCACGTGCAGGGGAGGCAGGCGATGAGTTCAGAAAGGACTCAGGAGGAAGGGGGACCAGGGCACCTTGCCCTGTCCTACAGGTTCCGTCCTACGGTACAGTGTGTTGTGAGCATCAACCCACCAAGGGCTGAGCACCGCAGCCCCAGGCCTGCCCCCTTCAGCCCAGTCTCCGGCTGCTGCCCCGCCTCCACTTCCTAACCAAGTCCGCTCCCTGCATGCACCCCAGCTTCTGGGAGAGAGGGGAGACAGGAGGGAAGCAAGGAGGGAGGGAGACACACACTCACCCACCCAGCAGCCCCTCAATCAATGAGTGAACAAACTCACTGCCCATCAGCTTCCTACTTCGTTCCAGACTCTCCTTCAATGTGGTCTCCTCAGACACGATTTCCCTGCCTCTCTCTTGACAGCGAGACCCTCCCCTCCTTCCCTCTCTGCCCTGTCCTCTGCTTCCCATTTCTTCCCGGCCTGTGTCACCACCTGACATCACAGCATCAGCTCTTAGAGCAGCTGTCGGTCTCTCCTGCCAGAATACAGCTCTGGAGGGAGGGACCCAGGTCCAAGGAAGGCTGGGTCCACAGTGACCAGGAGCGCTGTGCACCGGGGCAGTGAGCGTTTCACCTGAGAAGGATACAAAGCCTCCAGCCCAGCACCCCCAGAGCCTTGGCACCATCTCCACCTCCGACTCCAGGCACATGCCGAGACGTTCACTGCCCAAAAGCAATGACAAGCTGCATTTTGCAGAGCTCAGAGTTTACCATGAGCTGTTTACTAGTTATCTTATTTAATTCTTATATATTCACAGCTTCAAAAATGAAATTGGAAAACTCTATTTTTTGGACTCTGGAGTTAAGCTAAATAACCACAAACTTTTATGACTGTTAGTTAAAATAATGCAAGTGATAATGAAAGTCACTCAGTCGTGTCTGACCCTTTGCAACCCCATGGATTATACAGTCTATAGAATTCTCCAGACCAGAATACTGGAGTGGGTAGCCTTTCCCTTCTCCAGGGGATCTTCCCAACCCAGGGTTGCAGACGGATTCTTTACCAGCTGAGCCACAAGGGAAGCCCCAAATAATGGAAATAACCTTTAAAAAAATAGGTGCCATATAAGTGCCAACTGAATGACTGGTTATAAGGTTTCAAGGGCCAATTCTTGTGTTTAGAGACAAATGTTAGATGCATGCCAAGAGAAAGTTTCATTTTTTATCCCAATCTGTGGTCAAAACTATTCTCTCTGCATAAAGCACATTAACTGCTGACAACTGTGAGGAGAATAAAAGACCAGCTGGACCCCACTGTTGTTCTGAAACACTAATGAAGTCTTCAGATGGGATATAAGCTCCAAGTAGGAGCAAAGTGCAACTGAGTTAATGAGAAAAAACATTGAATAACGGAAGCAAGGACATGCCTACAAGATGTCACACTACAACTTTCTGCAGATGTATTCCACATCTGGGGCTTCTCGGATCAAAGCATCTTCTCGGAAGGTGGTCTACTGATGTGCTCCAAGCAATCCCTCTGGCCACCGGAAGGAAGGAGACCAGCACCGACCAAGCGCCCACGCCCTGCTGGACACGAGCTGGGAGGCTTGTACTCCCTCATCTGCTTTAATACTAGGACACGTCCCCTCACCCCACACCTACCAGAATACCTGGTCACCCTCTCTCATCCTCACCCTGTTTATTTTTCCCTCCTGCCACTATCACCCTCCTGAGATGTTTTTCTGTTTTCTGTTCAGGGCCTGACACGTATTGGGCACAGTAAGTACTGGGTCTTTCGTGTTGTTGCTTAGTCGCTAAGTCACGTCCAACTCTTTTGTGACCCCATGGACTGTGTAGCCCACCAGGCTCCTCTGTCCATGGGATGCTCCAGGCAATAATACTGCAGTGGATTGCCATGCCCTCCTCCAGGGGATCTTCCCAGGGGATCAAACCCAGGTCTCCCGCACCGCAGGCAGATTCTTTCCACTGAGCCATCTGGGAAGCCCCTACTTAGTCTAACGATCCACCTCTATTTAAGACAAGGAAACGAAGGCTCAGAGAGGTTAAATAAAATGTCCAAGAGCAAACGCCTGGCGAACAGCAAAGCAGGGATTCAAATTCGGTCTGTCAGAAACCCAAAGCACCTGTTATTTTCCAATCATCCCACTACTTGGTGTCTAAGCCGATCAAGTCTCGTCAGCTGGTATTGCTATCAAACATCGGGGTTGCTTGGGATTGTTATCAAACATCGGGATCAAACACCTTTCTCTGCACAATAAGGAAATCTTCTCTGTGGTGCACTCAGTGTGTTCCTTCCCATTAATGAAGGCACAAAGAGGCTCGCTGGAAAAGAAGGCTGCCTTGACCTCCAAAAATAAGACATTCCCGTTTCATTTTTACTAACCACTTTTGCCACACTGCAAGTATAGAGTGAGATTGGACTTACATTGCTGGAAGCTTCGGAAAAGATATTCCACACCTGCTCCAGGATAGATTCATTATGAACTTTTAAACTGTTCTTCATCCAATTCTGAATGGGTGAAAAAGAAAAAAGAAAAAAACCCCACGTATCCAAAATGCTGACAGGTACACATAAGCTGTCACTGAAGTGCCCATATCCCCTCCATCCAGGGAAGTCCAGTCAAATACATACCTGAAATTTTGCCCTTTTCCTGGGAACGTTGTCAAAACCACTAATTTGCTCTAATAGTTCCCTCACTTTGGGGCTGACATTGGGTCTTTTTATTAATTCATGAATTTTCTACAGAAAAGGAAGATAAAAGCAATAAACAATCAACAGATGAGTTTCATGAAAGCCAAACTACTGGGTTCACACCTCGAGTCCAGATTCTGGGTTAACATCTATGTTTACAGATTCAACAGAGTGCTCAAAGTCCAGAGCAACTTATTGTTGCTGTTCAGCTGCTAAGTCATGTCTGACTTTTTGCGACCCCATGGACTGCAGCCCGCCAGGCTTTCCTCTCCTTCACTATCTCCCCGAGACTAAGGCAAGAAATAAAAGGCATCCACACTGGAAAGAAAGAAGTAAAATGATCTCTGTTCCCAGACAACGTGGTCTTACATGTCAAAAACCCAAAAGATTTCACAGAAAGAATCTTTAGGACTAATTAAGTTCAGCAGTATACAAAAATCAACACTCAAAAATCAAGCTGCATTTCCCTACACTAACAAAGAACAAATTGGAGAGGAAATTAATAAACAATTCCACTTATAATACTATCAAAAAGAATGAAATACTTAGGGATAAACTTAACCAACCGACAAGGTAAAATACATATATACGGACAACTAAAAAACACTGCTGAGAGAAATTAAAGAAGATACAAGGAAACGGAAAGACATCCCATGTCCAAGAACTGAAGACATTATTCAGATGTCAGTACTACTTAGACAGAGCTACAGGTTCAGATGTAACCTCTATCGAAAGATCAAACAGTTCTGGAGATGGATGATGGTGACGGTCATACAACCCTGTGAATGTACTTGGTTGCATAAGATGCATTAATTCTTGGCCATCTAGGTTTCCCAAGAAAGCCGGTGACAGATGAAGCGCCTTGATGAATTAGGAAGACCTTACCTGAATCCAAGCCTGCTGTTTCACATCGCCTTTGTGGGTTTTACCTTCATACCCTTTGCCACCATACTTCTGATCTTCACTTATGCATTTCACATGGTTTTTATAGTCATCGCCCCTTAAAGTGAAAAAGTTCCACCATTAGAATGATCCCCAAATCGGAGTCTTCGTGCAAAGCTAGCATGCAGTCCACACTAACCTTCCCATCTGTGCTCTGCACAGCCACCCCACCCCTTTCACTTACTACGCTGATAACCTCCTCATCACGTCTCATTTTCCTTCCTCCCAACTGTTCAAATCCCACCACCAAACTTTCCACCCATTTTTATAAACAAATGTCTTAAAATCATATTGATAGGCAGCATTTTTTTTTAAGTCATAAGCAAATAGTCATAAATAAAAAAGAATTCTCTGCAACAGGGTGGCTTTATCTTAAGTTACAAAGCCTGTAGGGCTTCCTGGTAATATATATCGAACAATCAATAATCAGCTTTAGACTAAGTTAAAAGGCGGTATATAATGCTAGTATCAGGTCATGAGAAAGTTCTGGATCTTGGGAGTCTTAGAAAAAAAGGACACTGGATTCGGTCTCATATGATCGCTTGAAGCTCTACAGGGTCCTCGGGGAAACACTGGGAAGAGGTCAGGGGCAAAGTCCCTTAAGGAGTAACAGCCCAATTTTCACTTGTTTCTGTATATTCTTCCTCCTAGGATTAGGCATGAACAAAGACTTTATCAGTTTCCAAACTTTTTTTTTTTAATCACTGCTTTAGAATGAAATTAAAAGGGACTGTTTGCAAATATCCCTCAAATGCTACAGAGGCCAGTAGGGCCCAAAAGCTGAACCCTCTGAAGCTGAAGGCAATCAGTGCAGGAACGAGACTAGCCAAGAGCAGACGACCCTCCCTGAGAAACACTGGATGGGCAGGACCCACCCTGCCCCTCCCCGCAGTCCTCACCTCTCCAGAGACCCCTTCACAGGAAGCACCTGCCACACTCGGGGCTAGGAGCTTCACTCCCTCCATCACCTCTGATTTTCTGGGGGAGGACCAGGTCTCTTCTCCCAGGTATCTCCACTGTGAATGAATAACTTCATTTTCTGGTCTGTAAATCCATCGCTTCCCTGTGATCAGCACACCATACCCAGAAACCCTGCTCTGCATGGTCACCTCCCTGGCTCCGGTAACGGTGCCAAGCACAGGTCAGCAAGTGCCACAGACTCATCAGATTATGACCAAACCCACAACTCCCTTCTTTCTGAGTCTTCTCTTTGCATCACCTTTAAAGAGCAAATGGTCCTGGCAGGCACTACATTTTTTTCTTAATTTTCTTTCCTCAAATTTGCCTCTTGCTCTTTTTTTTTTAACGCTTTGTGGAACCAATGATCGCATCACTGGTCTGGACATTTAGTACAGATCCACATGGACTTACCAGAAGTCTTTGCCGCAGTCGATGCAGGAAAGACATTCGCAGTTTCGGCAAACAGCCACGTGCTTTTCCACTTGTACCTTCTTCACTGACTCACCACATGCATTGCATGTAAAAAATACCATTTTTAGCTAAATGATTAAATATTTTTTTTTACCCAAGATGGGTTTTAAGCCCTGTCCTAAAAAAAAAAAATTAAAAAGGAAAAAAGATAATTATCATTGTAATGTGAAACTTCTTTTCCAAATATATGACTCAGACAGCTAACTCTTCACATGAAAATAACATAATCAAAGCTGATTCGTAATCTACATTAACCTTTACCATCATCTAAGTAAAACTGTATTCAACAATATTAACACAGCTAAAACTGGCTGAGTGTGTGCTCACCACGCGCTGGGCTTTATTCTAAAAGCTTTACGTGTATGGACTTCATTAACCCTCACAGCAACCCTATGAGGGAAGGACTATCGTCGTTCACAATTTACACTTGGTACTGGGACTCAGACTAAGGAAACTGTCCAAAGTCACGCAGTAGCAGAACCAGGATTTAAACTTGGCAGGCTGGCTCTAGAGATGAAGTTTGGGGACGTCATGTGCAATATCCTACTTTTCCAATAACTTTAAGTGCACACATGCAGTCTCTTTCTCTCTACTGCCTCTAGGAGAGCACTTAAAAGTACTCCGCGTCCCCAAAAACGATAAGAACACAGCCAAAGGGGAATCACGCAAAGTTTAGAAAGTGGAGAAGAGGCCTAAAAATCATTCCTATAAGCACAAACAGCACTCATACGGGCATAACCATGTATCCACAGGTGTTAAAAATGCAGATGTGCACCTCAGTTTCAGTGGACGGGAGCAGGTGTGGCCCCCTGTTGGATCAATCAGAAACCACAGAACCCTTCCAGGTGTCCCAATGCTGGGTGTGCAACTACTGGAGTGGGCTCCCAAACCCAGGCGTCTGGAGTGGGTGTCCCAAACCCACTGCCCCACGATTCAGTGGGTCCGCACCTACACATAACTACCATTTAAAAAGTTCATGGGGATGCTACTGCCCTCAACAAAACACAAATTCATTTAAAAGTGTGCCAGAAATCACTGTAACTTTCCAAGATTCAGTTCAGTTGCTCAGTCATGTCCGACTCTTTGCACCCCCATGGACTGCAGCACACCAGGCTTCCCTGTCCATCACCAACTCCTGGAGCTTTCTCTAACTCATGTCCATTGAGTTGGTGATACCATCTAACCATCTCATTCTCTGTCACCCCCTTCTGCTCCCGCCTTCAATCTTTCCCAGCATCAAGGTCTTTTTCTATAAGTCAGTTCTTCGCATCAGGTGGCCAAAGAATTGGAGCTTCAGCATCAATCCTTCCAATGAATATTCAGGACGGATTTCCTTTAGGATTGACTGGTTTGATCTCCCTACAGTCCAAGAGACTCTCAAGAGTCTTCTCCAACACCACAGTTTAAAAGCATCAGTTCTTCAGCACTCAGCTTTCTTTACAGTCCAACTCTCACATCCATACATGATGACTGGAAAAACCATAGCTTTGACTAGAAGGAACTTTGTTGGCAAAGTAATGTCTCTGCTTTTTAATATGCTGTCTAGGTTGGTCATAGCTTTTCTTTCAAAGAGCAAGCATCTTTTAATTTCATGGCTGCAGTCACCATCAGCAGAGATTTTGGAGCCAAGAAAAAAGTCTGTCACTGTTTCCACTATTTTCCCATTTTTGCCATGAAGTGATGGGATTCAATGCCATGATCTTAGTTTTTTGAATGTTGAGCTTTAAGCCAGCCTTTTCACTTTTCTCTTTCACCTCCATCAAGAGGCTCTTCAGTTCCTCTTCACTTTCTGCCATAAGGGTGGTGTCAGCTGCATATCTGAGGTTATTGATATTTCTCCCAGCAATCCTGATTCCAGCTTGTGCTTCATCCAGCCCACAATTTTGCATGATGTTCTCTGCATATAAGTTAAATAAGCAGGGTGACAATATACAGCCTTGACATACTACCTTCCCAATTTAGAACCAGTCCATTGTTCCATGTCTGGTTCTAACTGTTGCTTCTTGACCTGCATACAGATTTCTCAGGAGGCAGGTCAGGTGGTCTAGTATTCCCATCTCTTTAAGAATTTTCCAGTTTGATGTGATCCACACAAAGACTTTGGCATAGTCAATAAAGCAGAAGTAGATGTTTTTCTGGAACACTCTTGCTTTCTCAATGATCCAAAGGATGTGGGCAATTTGATCTCTGGTTCCTCTGCCTTTTCTAAATCTAGCTGGAATATTTGGAAGTTCTCAGTTCACATATTGTTGAAGATGTATTTGGAGAATTTTGAGCATTACTTTACTAGCGTGTGAGATGAGTAGAATTGTGCAGTAGTTTGAACATTCTTTGGCATTGCCTTTCTTTGGGATTGATTGGAATGAAAACTGACTTTTTCCAGTCTTGTAGCCACTGCTGAGTTTTCCAAATTTGCTGGCAATTGAGTGCAGCACTTTCACAGCATCATCTTTTAGCATTTGAAATAGCTCAGCTGGAATTCCATCGCCTCCATTAGCTTTGTTCTTAGTGGTGCTTCCTAAAGCCCAGTTGACTTCGCATTCCAGGATATCTGGTTCTAGGTGAGTAATCACACCATTGTGGCTATCTGGGTAATTAAGATCTTGATCTTTTTAATCACTAGATTGTCATTTTACATTATAAATAAGTTTCACAGCAAAAATACTGAGAACAAATGTTTAACCCAGCATGTTCTTTCTCATCATGAAGGTAAGGGTCAAGTACACTGATAGAGTTTTTTCAGGATAAGACTTCATCTGAGACTCCTCTGGCACAAATGAGAGACTACTCCTGGTTCATGGAAAATTCTCATGCACAAGATCACCATCTCTCCTGTACTCCCACCTTCTGAGTCAGTGCTAGAGAGGACAAACCTAAGAAAGGAGCAGGGCTACTCCCACCCATTCAGCCTCAAATGAAAATGTACATCCTAGCTGCAACTCCAGGGTTTACAAGGCTCAGCTGGTCTCTCTTGGAGGTCTCTTGCCCTGCAGTTTGCTTAATGTACTTATAAAACATGGGCCCCTGACCCAGAGACCCCCTTCTTCAGCTCTCCATCAGGGTTACATGGGGTCAGTTATAGCCGAGCAGCAAATCCAAAGGAAAGAAAGCCTGACTGTTTTGGGATGTGCACCAACCAAGAGCATCTTCTCACCTGGTTACGGTCAAAGACATATGAAACAGTCACAGGTCCGGGGGAGCTGGTCTCACGTGGACTGTAACCCACTCCCCTGAAGCCAGCATTCTGCTCTCAGCAGAAGGATGACCAGGTTGCTGGCAGGCAACACAAGCAGCCAGGCTTCCCTGGTGGCTCAGTGGTAAAGAATCCGCCTGCAAAGCAGCTTCGGTCCCTGAGTCAAGAAGAAGTCCTGAAGAAGGAAATGGCTAACCCACTCCAGTATTCTTACCTGGAGAATTCCATGGACAGAGAAGCCTGTCGGGGTACAGTCCATGGAGTTGCAAAAGAGTTGACAGACTACTGAACGCACATGCATACAAGGGCACTTTGGTCTCAAAACGAGAGTAAACCATAGTCAGCGAGAGATGGACTGCCCCCTTACACACAGGGGGAACCAGCTGGGACAAACTCAATTACCTGCTGACAATGTTGAAGGTACTTTCACAATGAGATTCAACCACGAAAAGAATAACCCCCGCAAACTGCAGCTATGGCCTACAGCTTTCCAACCTTCATTTTGAGGTCTATTCTGTATCTTGTTTGAGGCAGAGAGGGGCGGGGGGAGGAAGGCTTCGCCAAGCTTTGAGATACAGTTGGGAGATGCAGACTGCCATGGAAGGTCAGGAATTAAAAGGCCTGAGAAGGACGGCTGGAGACAAAACTTCTCTACTGAATGAAGCCAGTGATGTTGACAAAAAATGGTGCTCAGCGTATCTGTGCAAAACATGTCTTCTCTCTAGTGATTAGACACACAGCGTAAACATCAATTCAGGAGAGAATTAGATTTTGGTCACATGTAGATCGGAAAGATACCTCTCCAATCATTTTCATTTGGTCTTTTGTGGCATACATTCACATTCAGAAATCTGTTGGGATTTTTTTCAAAGATAGAATGGGTAGCTTGCACAGTAAGCTGGAACTCATTCTCCCGGGGCCTTCCTCTGGAGTTTTAGAGCCACAGCTGCATACTGACCCTTGATCTGCACCGGGCAGTGTGGCCGCCTGCTTGCTCAGGAGATAAGCTCTGTAAGGAGCTTACCCATTCCTCTTCACCCAGCCCTCTAGGGAAGTATCTTTCTTTTGTGTGTGGTGAACACTGGTATGTGTGTCTGTGGTGGGAGGAAGGGGCTGCAAACAACCGATCGAAACCATCCAAACTGCACAGCAGACTCAAGTGTGGCAAATCCTAGTGCAGGTTTGATAATTTCACAAGTGGACATGTTACAAACTTACAAAAAGACACCCCTGTGAAAATGCAGCCCCTCCAAATGAAAACAGCAAGCACCTCCCACACACAAAAGACAACTCATTCAAACTTCATAGGACTCAATACAGTGAAAGAAATTTAAACAGTCACATTTTCAAATGGTGTTTTGGTAAATTTGTAACATTTGGACTTCACAAGTTAGAAAAGCTAAAACCATGTTGCATTAAGACTTTCATGACACCTATATACCCGGCTAAGTGCCCTGTTAAGTCATGACTGTTCATTTAAAAATATTATGACCCTAAGTCTTTTATTCTTAAGTTAGGCCACACTGGACAAGGAGACCACCCATGTCACAGCAGAGGATGATGGGTATTGAACAGCAGTGCTGAGCTGATGGGTAGCAGGCAGCATCCCTAGGGGCTGGGAACCTGTGAGGCAATTCAGGCACCTCAGTCTCCTCTTATCAAGCTGGTGGCCACCCTCCGTTGACCTGGGCCTGGACTCAGGGCCAGAGGATCTGAACTGGAGTCTGCATCTGCCAATTAAAAACTAAATGACCTGATACCTAAGCTTCTCAGAATCTGTTTATCTATAAAATGGGTCTAATACCATACAGTATTGTGTGGAAAATTAAAGATACCACATTTGAAAGATAAATCCTTACTCAATGGTAAAATTTCTTGTGGTCTATTTACGTGCAAATCAGTGATATTGCTCCCAGTCCCCTCCAAACACTGTTTCTTTAAATATGACCCTCAATCTACCCATCTATCTTCATAAACTCATCCCAGTCTCTGCTGGCTCCCCATCCCCTGGGTGCCTACACTACCACCCTGTTCCCTGATAACATGAACTCAAATTGGTTCTGGGATTGTGAAGTGAATGTGTAAATTGCTCAGTCGTGTCTGACTCTGCGATCCCACGGGCAGTAGCCCACCAAGCTCCTCTGTCTGTGGAATTCTCCAGGCCAGAACCAAGGGATGCAACCCAGGTCTTCTGCATTACAAGCAGATTCTTTCCCACCTGAGTCACCAGGGAAGCTTGTATTTGGAGTGATTTATTTATTTTTTCAGTTCAGTTCAGTCGCTCAGTCGTGTCCAACTCTTTGCAACCCCATGAATCGCAGCACGCCAGGCCTCCCTGTCCGTCACCAACTCCCGGAGTTCACTCAGATTCATGTCCATCGAGTCAGTGATGCCATCCAGCCATCTCATTCTCGGTCGTCCCCTTCTCCTCCTGCCCCCAATGCCTCCCAGCATCAGACTCTTTTCCAATGAGTCAACTCTTCACATGAGGTGGCCAAAGTACTGGAGTTTCAGCTTTAGCATCATTCCTTCCAAAGAAATCCCAGGGCTGATCTCCTTCAGAATGGACTGGTTGGATCTCCTTGCAGTCCAAGGGACTCTCAAGTCTCCAACACCACAGTTTAAAAGCGTCAATTCTTCGGTGCTCAGCCTTCTTCACAGTCCAACTCTCATATCCATACATGACCACAGGAAAAACCATAGCCCCGACTAGACGGACCTTAGTCGGCAAAGTAATGTCTCTGCTTTTGAATATGCAGTCTAGGTTGCTCATAACTTTTCTTCCAAGGAGTAAGCGTCTTTTAATTTCATGGCTGCAATCACCATCTGCAGTGATTTTGGAGCCCAAAACATANTCATCTCTTTCAGAATTTTCCACAGTTGATTGTGATCCACACAGTCAAAGGCTTTGGCATAGTCAATAAAGCAGAAATACATGTTTTTCTGGAACTCTCTTGCTTTTTCGATGATCCAGAGGATGTTGGCAATTTTTTAACCTTCCTCTTTACACATTTTTGTATTGTCTTACTATTCTTAAAAAACAATTCCTTCACAAACATACACACACAGACCTAAATCCTATTGACACCATCACCACCAAAACCGTCCACCTTAAGGGCCAAGCTGTCAACAGCCTCCAGTGAGCCCTGAGACCTGAAGCAAGTCATTGTCCCCTAGGGACTTAAGTTCTCCAGGCTATGAAACAATGCATCAGGCCAACTAGGCTAGCCCCGAGCTCCTCCTGAGAGGAAAACTCCAAGAAACCAGGGGCATGGTGAAACGGACACACTTTACACTGCACACCATGACGCCGAAGCTCCTGACTGTAGGGTATATAGTCAGGCAGGATCTCTTCCTTGCTCTGCAAAGACTCTCAAGGAAGGCACATCCATCTCCACTTGACAGATGAGCCAAGGCCCACAGAAGCTGAGCGGTGTCTCTCGAACCCCAAGTTCCAGTCTCACACCCTCCCCATATACTACATCAACAGCAGTGGTTTAAACAGCATCTATTCACTGGTGTAATAACTACCTGTGGAAGCTGACACGTCAGGCACTACGTTAGGCACTGAGGGGACTGGGGGTGCTGTGTGAATAAGTCTCAGGTAGGCACTCTGCAAGAACGGTAGGCTTGCAAGCATCAAACCCCATCTCATGCCTCTAACCTCTCCACAAAGGCAGGGGCTGCAGCAAATCTGGACACTGACGGATCATCTACTATGTGCCAAGCCCTGGCTCCTGTAATACTCACCAGAATCCTCTGAGTTCGGTAGGTTCTATTATTATTCCCTTTTGACAGACCAGGCACAAAGGGGTTCAGTAACTGTCAGCAAGCTACACGTGCAGTTGGTGGCAAACCTGGATTCACAACGCAGCTACTCCCGGCCCTAAAGCCCCGCGCTCTCATCCACTATGCCCTAAGGGCCTCTTCCTTGGGGATCGAGCTCCCCAAGACTCAAAAAAGGCAAGCGCCTCGTCCCCAACATGCAGCAAGCCTGCACAACGCAGTCCGGTGGGGGAACCAACCAACCATCCCGGCTGGAACCCCCTCTGCGGGTTCCCAGCACCGACTTTTCCATTTTAAAATCCGGAGGAACTGGTCATTCTAACTCCAGGACTCCTTCCATTTCCCCCAGAGCACGAATGAAACTTGAATGCATTTCTTTCTTCCATGCGTTTAAGTCAAAGGAAAGACTCTTTAACGGTGGAAACGCAGGCAACGGCCACAGTACGCCCACCATACCCCATTCCACCCCCCGCCCCAGAGCCTGAGCTCCAGCCTCCCAGGTCGGACCTTTGAGCCACCGCCCCTCACCTCTCAGCCAGCGCCCGCCAACGGTTTCAACCCGCCCGGAGAGGAGCACGTGGAATCGCGGCTTCCCGCAAGGCTCAATAACCTGCACCTCCCTCCAGGGCTTCCGCGCGCAGAATTCGCTTCGGAGGCGCCCCACGACCACACCTCCTGGCGGAAGTGAGGCAACCGGAAGTCAGAGGGCGGGTGCAGCCGGCCCAATGCTGTGGGCGGGGCGGTGTTGTCGCGGTGGTTCCGCTGCCGGCTGAGCCCGGCCAGGAGCGCTGAGGGCGGCGGTGGCGGCTGCAGGTGAAGAAGAGGCGACGGGGCGGGGAGCGGTCTCTGAGGGTAAGGTGGGGATTGCCGGACTGGTAGGTCGGCCTCGCGAGAGCGTGCGGGCCTAAGGGAGATGGAAACGGCCCGGAGCCCCGGGCTGGGCGCCCGAAGGGCCGGGCCGGGCAGGGCAGGGCAAGGACCGGCCGCCGCCCCGCGCATCCCTCTGCCGCCGTGAGGGGCCGTGGAGCTTGCTGCTGGGTCGGGCGTGTCTGCCCGTGGCCGTGAGGTGCTTCTGCTAGGAGACGCGACGACCAGGCCGGGCTCTGGAGCGCGTCCTTCACGGCGTGTGCAGCACCTTCGGCCTGGACGCCGCAGGTGCTTTCCGCTCCCGGCCCCCCGGGGCACCGCCCGCGGGAAGCCGCGGGTCCCCTCTCCTCGCCCCGGCTCCCTCCATCGCCGTGTAAAGTTAAGTTGAGAGAGTTAGCGCTGAAGGCCCCAGAGCTCCTAATAGCCCAGCCCAGTCCCGTGGCCGTGCGACCTCTCCGTGCCTCGGATCCGCGTCTGTAAACGCGTTACACTGACGTGCTTAAGTAAGTGAAGTCGCTCAGTCGTGTCCGTTTGCGACCCCATGGATTGTAGCCTACCAGGCTTCTCCGTCTATGGGATTTTCCAGGCAAGAATACTGGAGTGGGTTACCATTTCCTCCTCCAGGGGATCTTCCCAACCCAGGGATCGAACGCGGGTCTCCCGCATTGGAGGCAGGCGCTTTAACCTCTGAGCCAACTCGATAAGATCATTGTAGGGTTTCCTGCAAAGCACTCAGTGGAGTGCTTATCTGCTCTTCTCAACCCTTAAGGCGCTTCTCTGGTAGCTCAGTTGGTCGAGAATCCACCTGCAATGCCCGAGACCCGGGTTCAATTCCTGGGATCGGGAAGATCCGCTGGAGAAAGGGATAGGCTACCGCACTCCAGTATTCTCGGGCTTCCCTGGTGACTCAGCTGGTGAAGAAGCCGCCTGCAATGAGGTAGACCTGGGTTCGATCGCTGGGTTGGGAAGATCCCCTGGAGAAGGGAAAGGCTGTCCACTCCAGTATTCTGGCCTGGGAAATTCCATGGACTCTACAGTCCATGGGGTCACGAAGAGTCAGACGCCACTGAGCAACTTTCACTTTAACTTTGGGGCTTCCCTCGTGGCTCAGATGGTAAAGAGTCTGCCGGCAGTGCTAAGGAGTTTGCCTGAAATGTGGGAGCCCCGACTTCAGCTTCTATAGCTCAGTTGGTAAAGAATCCCCTGCAGTGCAGGAGACCCCCATTGGATTCCTGGGTTGGGAAGATCCGCTGGAGAAGAGAAAGGCTACCCATTCCAGTATTCTTGGGCTTCCTGGAGGCTCAGCTGGTAAGAATCCACCTGCAATGCAGAAGACCTGGGATCCTCTGGAGAAGGGATAGGCTGCCCACTCCAGTATTCTGGCCATGGACAGTATAGTTCATGGGCTCACAAAGAGTCGGACTCAAATGGGCAACTCTCACTTCAACCCTTAAGACAGGTCCTGCACATAGCAGTGGTGTCACTGTGGGGCTTCAGTGAGCAGATGAAGGTTGAACCTGGTGTGAAGAGAGAACTGTGAGAAGCTAAATTAGGACTAGGGTGCGGGTGTGGGAGTAATAAGGAGGGTTTCCCTCTGGAGGTGAGCAGTGTCAGGAATGGAATAGAGGGTGTATGCAAGGGGTCCGATAGCAAAATACCATAGCCTGGAGGGGCTGAACAACAGACATATATTTTCCTCACAGTCCTGGGAGCTAGAAGTCCAAGGTCAAGGTGTCAGCAGGTTTGTTTGCTCCCAAGGCTGCTCTTCTTGGCTCCCAGCCGCACATCTTCTGGGCATGCCTTCTGGTGATCTTGCCTCTGTGCACAGCATCCCTGGTGTATATGTCCAGCTTTCCTGTTTTTCTATAAGAACAGCAGTCAGATTGGATTAGGATCTACCCTAACTTTCCCATTTTAACTTAATTTACCTCCTAAGGCCCGATATCCAAATACATTCTTCAACATATGGATTTGGAGGGAAACAATTCAGCCCACAAAAGAAGGAATTTACTGGATGGACAGAGAGGGAAATATTCTCCAACAGAAGCGACAGGTTGCCCGGGTTTAAAAGCTGGATGCTCGAGGTGGGTTTGTGGGCAGAGCACGTGTGTGAGTCTCTTCCTTGTTTGTGCTCTTCTGCACTTTTTCGTTTGTTTGCTCCCCCTGAAAACTCAGGGTGAATTCTCTTTGCTCTTTCTCTGGCAAACTTAACCTTCAGGTTTCAGCATAGATGTCTTTCCTTCAGGAGGTTTTCTTCTGACCTCATCCCCCAAATTAATTTGTACCTTCCCCGTTTAATATCTCCTATTTTTGTTACAGCCCTATTTTTGTTTCTTTCACTGAACTGACTCTTTGTGAAAGCATAGGATGACTATATCTGAGTTGTTCACCATCTCATCTCAGTGCCTGGTGTATAGTGGGCACTCTGTGAAGTTATGTGAGTGACTCAAACTGAGACACAGCCTGTGGCGGGCAGGGAGCATTCCATCCTGAGTTTATCAGCTTTCCATCCTCACCACAATATCTTGCTACGTACTAGGCACACAGCTGGAGAAGGCAATGGCACCCCACTCCAGTACTCTTGCCTGGAAAATCCCATGGACGGAGGAGCCTGGTAGGCTGCAGTCCATGGGGTCGCTAAGAGTTGTCACAACTGAGCGACTTCACTTTCACTTTTCACTTTCATGCATCGGAGAAGGAAATGGCAACCCAATCCAGTGTTTTTGCCTGGAGAATCCCAGGGACGGGGGAACTTGGTGGGCTGTCATCTATGGGGTCGCACAGAGTCGGACACGACTGAAGCGACTTAGCAGCAGCAGCAGCAGGCATGCGACATCAAGTTAACTCAGTTGGTCTCCATAGCATCATAGAGTCCCTGTGGAGCTCAGACAGGAACCTGGGCTTGTGTGCACGTAGCCAGTGCTTTTGTTGTTAGGATTGGGTTAGGGGGCTGGTGACCAGGCCACTTGAGAAGCGTGATGGCCAGAGAGGAAGGGAGTACCACTCTAGGCAAGTGTGTGTGTGGACCTCGGACGCCTGGAGAAGTAATCTGTCAGTGGCCCCACTGGACAGACTTCCCACATTCTTTTCTATGATGTTTGGCCAACTGATCAATCACCTCATGGAACCGAAGGGCCTTTGCTCTAGGAGCTGTCGCTGCAGGATAAAATTCCATCCTGGTTCTTATTCCCAGTAGAAGCACCTCTTCGTTCGCATGTGCCTAAACTTTTTCTTAAGTTTCCTTTTTTCTCCTTTCCCATATTTGATGCCATTCAGTCCACCATCACATTCTTGATGTATATTTAGAACAGGAAGATACCTTAGAGATTACCTAACCCAATAGGGGACCCTCTGTTTTTACAGATTAAAACACTGAGGCCCAGAGTCTCCATCCATCTTAAAACCATGTTTTGAGCACCTGCTAAGTCCAAGGCACTCTTCTGGATCCCAAAGATATGCTGATCGATAAGACAGTAGATTTTTATTGCTTGTCAAAAAGTGAGTTAGCCACAAAGACAGCACACCGTGCTCCTTGTATCATAGCACAAAGCCTGTGTTGCACACGATCGTCCTCATCTGTGTTGTGCTTTCCATTGGTGCTTATCTGTGGGGTCACCTGGACAGTCAGGCGTTGGTAATAGACTGAAGACGGTGCTGATTGGATTCCAAGGAAGGCCTTTGAGCTATTGCATATAACTTGGAGTAGCAGTTAAGCATGTGGGCTTTGGGCTTTCCCTGGGTTTAAATCCCAACTCTGCCCCTTATTGATAACCTATTATTATTAGCTGTGTCGGTTCTCTCTAACTCTGGTCAGGTTATCTGTTTGCTTTGTGACAGACTACCCTAAAACTTGGTACCTTAAAAACTGTTTTGTTTTATCTCACAGTTTTGTGAGTCAGAAATTCAGGCAGGGCTCTGCTGGGTGGTTCTCCAGCCCTACACTGGTGTGGGTGGGGAATGGGGTTCAGCTGACGGTGGGGCCAGTCTGGAGCCTTCAGCGTGACTTTGCTCCCATGTCTGGTCCCTTGGAAGGGATGGCTGGAAGTCTGGGTTCAGCAGAGCCCTTCTCTTGCCCCATATACTGGCTCCACCTGGACGTCTTACAGGCCTGTTGGCAAAGCAGGCCTCCCGGAGCCATCATCCGGAAGAAAGAAGGTGGGAGCTGTCGGCTCAGAGGCCTCGGCCCAGAAAAGAGCACAGCTTTACACCCTTCCTTTCACCTGTTCTGTTGATTGAGATAGAGGCTTCCCCAAGTCAAGGAGAGAGACCTAGATTCCCACCTCCCCTTGAGTCGCAGATGTTGTGGCCATCTTTAATCTGCCATGTGCTTCATTGCCCTCATCTGTCTGTAAAGAGAGGCTGATGGTACGTGGTATCTCTCTTACAGCTCTTCTGAGAACTGAATGAGTTAATATGTGTAGAGGGCTTAGAATAGTGCCTGACGTAAAGGAAACGTTGGATATATGTCATGATTATCCTTATGAGGTATATGATATATTATGATTCGTGGCGGGTATTTGTAAGACACATAAGTGTAAGATGCAAATTCTCTTTCTGGAGCTTTTTATAATCTTATTTGGGAAGGTACAGGATGGATATCATGAAGCAGTTAGAGAACTATGTTAAGTAACATAATAATAGTTACAGTTTTTATAGTCAAGTTGCGTGTCACTCCTGTAGCCAGAGAACGTGTGATGTAGATTCAGGACATTTGCTGTATTTTAGCATTTAAGTCTTTGGAGGAAAGTTCTCTGTTGTGTTTCTCCTGTCCCTTTTCTCACGGGCATAGGAGCCTGGACTTCAGGGTTTAGGAACCAGGATTTAAGTCCTGGCTTTGGAATATAACAGTTTTCCGATCATGGCCACGTTACTTTAACTCCTCGTTTCTTAATTTCCTCACTTGTAAAATGGTGATCAAAGGGTTCTTGTAGCATTATTTGAGTTAATGGCTGGAATGTTCCTAGCACAGTGCCCGGTCTGTATGAGTCAGTAAATGATAGCTAATAATAATAATAAACCAAGATGGCTTTTCTTTTCAGGCAACCA
This sequence comes from Redunca redunca, assembly GCA_006410935.1. Lineage (NCBI taxonomy): Eukaryota > Metazoa > Chordata > Mammalia > Artiodactyla > Bovidae > Redunca > Redunca redunca. The sequence continues at coordinate 519,945 of SJYQ01091790.1, read as the reverse complement.
GTGGGGCAGGGTAGGTAACCGATCACTCAGTCATTTGGACGTTAAGCACCCTTTAGGGTTTGGCACTGTGGACCGCGCCATGCCATCTGACATAATGCTCGCCTTTCTGCGTCCGTGTGGCACAGGAAGTCATGAGAGTGAAGCACAGATCAGTCAGTCAGTTTGGGTGCCCTTCAGTGTTCAGTCATGGCATCAAGGATCACTGCTTACGAGCGTCCTTCGTCCTAGGTCTCCTGGATGGTGGAGCATGGACCCGGTTGCCGCCCACAGCTGCCACCTTCTCCAGCAGCTGCACGAGCAGCGGATTCAAGGCCTGCTCTGCGACTGTATGTTGGTGGTGAAAGGAGTCTGCTTTAAAGCCCATAAGAACGTTCTGGCAGCTTTCAGCCAGTACTTTAGGTACGTGTTTTAGGCTGTTCTAATTGTACAGAGAGAAAGCTTTTCTGGAATGGAAATCTTTGGTCTAAATTTTATTTTCTCCTCGGATTATTTCATTCTCCTTATCTTTTGTAGCACACTGTGGGCTTTTTCATTTTTGTATTTAGAGTAACCTGAGCGGGAAGATCCCCTGGAGGAGGAAATGGCAGCCCACTCAGGTATTCTTGCCTGAAGACTCCCATGGACAGAGGAGCCTGGTGGGCTGCAGTGTGTGGGGTCACAAAGAGTCGGACACGACTGAAGCCACTGAGCATTCATGCATGCGTGAGAAGAAAAGAGTCTTTTTAACTAAAATATATTTAGGGCTGTGAAAGTAATTTGGCACTTTGTCTTTGATTTTTGAGTTGGAATTAATATCAGGCTTCTGTATACATTTCTTGTCCTTTCCAGGTAAAAAGATTGAGGAATAGTTTCTGATAAGAACATTTCTGTAATAAGAAATCTGAGAGGGGAAAACATCCTATATGCCATTTTTAAAACATTAAAACATTTTTGTTTTGCCTTTAACTATTCTAAGAAAACAGGTTTGAACTCAATTTACTTATCCCTATAATTGTTTTTGCCTCAATGAAAGATTTACTTATAAACAATAAGATCAAGCAATAGTATTTCATTTAAGTGTTCTACACATATTTTCTGGTTAACTGGATTTATCTGTCCTGAAGCACTTTTTCAGGACTGCTCTATAGCTCAAAAGGTAAAGAATCTGCCTGCGAAGCAGGAGACCAGAAGAGAAGATCCCCTGGAGGAGGGCATGGCAGCCCACTCCAGCATTCTTGCCTGGAGAATCCCACGGACAGAGGAGCCTGGCGGGCTGCAGTCTGGGGGGTTTCAAAGAGTCGGACACGACTGAGCGACTAACACACAAACACAAGCACTTTTTCAGAACCTTTCCCCTTAAAATATATGCTGTTTTACTACTCTAGTAAATGATATATGAACAGTATTTACTCTTTCCTTGATAATCCTGAATCATCCAGTTGAGTCTCAGCTGTCGTATGTGCTGCAAGTCGTATCACAGTGGATTGACCCCCCGAGGCAGCATTCTGCCCGTGTGCAAAATGGTCCCCTGCTTGGGCTTTGCCTGTTTCTTCTGTCTTTCCAGGACAGTTAGGTCTATATGTTATGATGCCTTGGCTAGTTTATTTGATAAAATGTCTTTAACAAACTTGCAGGACAACTTACCTGACTCAATATTTTTACAGGAGACAAATTCATTCACCTGTGAACTTGACTTAGGCCCAGAACAAAGTGCCTGGGCTTTATGGTGCCTTTTCCCTGCATTAACTTACAGGACTCTCTCACTGCTGGTTTATGGACCATTGGGTTTCTGAGAAGCATCAAGTACCAGATCAGTCAGATTGACAGAGATGGAAAGTGGAAGGGTGGTTGCCAGAGGCTGAGGGGGGTTGGGGATAATGGGGGTTATTCTTCAATAGATAGAGTTGCTGTTTGGGATGATGAAAAGGTTCTGGAAATGGGTAGTGGTGGTTGTTACACAACAATGCGAATGTATGCGGTGCCACTGAATTTATCACATGAACCATATAGCCAGATGTTTGACATTATGTGTGTTTGGCCATGATTAACAAATTAAAAAAAAATTTTAAGAGTCTGTATCTGAACTGTATCTAAAGTTGGTTTATTATAGCTATTTTCATTTTCAGATGTTTTTAAGACGCTTAAGATACAGAAGTATTTTTGTATGTGTTTTATGGTTTGAGATAGATAATTTGTCAGACTAAACAAAATATTGAAAAGTGTGTTCTTTAGTTTTCTGCAGTCTATCTGTATGCAATGAATAATGCATATGTATAATTACATTTTTTTAAAAAAAGAACAATGAGTATATTTTTAAATCTTACTTTGAGATTTCTGTGGAAGTTTGGATATTCAGCATACGAATTCAATTAATCCAAATTGCTTTATTGAATAGCTTGCAAAAACTTCTTAAAGGATTGAAGCATACTTAATTTTTTTTTTTTTGCTTTTAAAAAGGACATGTTTTATTTTGAGTGATTTGAAAAATACTGAAAAACATTGAGAATCAATAATATCACAAACACACCTGGATCTTGACTCAGAATTGACAGACATAACATTTTTTTATTGTGGTAAGAACGCCTAACACGTGTTTAAGTACGCGGCTCAGTGTTGTTAACATAGGCACCATGCTGCGTAGCAGATCTAGCGCTTACTCACGTCGCATAACAACTGTTACCTTTTCTTTCTATTTACATATTTTAATCGGAGGATAGTTACTTCATAGTATTGTGATGGCCTCTGCCATACATCAGCATAAATTGTCCATAGGCATACGTGCATCCCCTCCGTCCTGAACCCCACCTCCCTCCCCCCTCCCCACCTCATCCCTCTAGATTGTCGTGGAGCACCAACTTTGGGTTCCTACGTCACACATCAAACTCCCACTGGCTATCTGTTTTTACATACGGGGGTGTATATGTTTCAATGCTATTCTCTCAAATCGTCCCGCCCTCTCCTTTTCCCACTGTGTCCCAAAGTCTGTTCTTTGTGTCTGCGTCTCCTTTGCTACCCTGCACACAGCATCGTTGATACTGTCTTTCTAGATTCCATATATATGCATTGCTACTGCTACTGCTAAGTCACTTCAGTCGTGTCCGACTCTGTGTGACCCCATAGAGGGCAGCCCACCAGGCTCCCCTGTCTCTGGGATTCTCCAGGCAAGAACACTGGAATGCGTTGCCATTTCCTTCTCCGATATACATGCATTAATACATGATATTTGTCTTTCTCTTTTTGACTTACTTCACTCTGTATAATAGGCTCTAGGTTCATCCACCTCATTAGAACTGACTCGAATGCATTCCTTTTCATAGCTGAGTAAGAGTCTACCGTGTATGTGTACCACAACTTCTCTGTCCATTCATCTGCCAGTGGACATCTAGGTTGCTTCCATGTCCTGTGCTGTGCTAAACTGCTTTAGCTGTGTCTGACTCCGTGCAACCCTGTGGATGTAGCCTGCCAGTCTCCTCTGTCCATGGGATTCTCTAGGCAAGAATACTGGAGTGGGTTGCCATTGCCTCCTCGAGGGGCTCTTCCCAATCCAGGGATCAAACCTGAGTCTCCCACATTATAGGCAGGTTCTTTACCACTAGCATCACCTGGGAAGCCCTGCTTCCAAGTCTGAGCTATTGTAAATAGAAGTGTGAAAGTGTTAGTCGCTCAGTTATATCTGACTCTGCGACCCCATGGACTGTATGTAGCCCGCCAGGCTCCTCTGTCCATGGAATTCTCAAAAGCATACTTAATTTTTAATCTTAGCATTTATCGAAGGATAGTCATTTTTAACATTAGCATGCATGTTACTTAAAAGAAAACGCTATCAAAATGTATGGATTGTTAACCCTGTAAGCAGATATCCTTTCTTTTATCAGGAGCCTCTTTCAGAACTCTTCAGGCCAGAAGAATGATGTTTTTCATTTGGATATTAAGAATGTGAGTGGCATCGGGCAGATCCTGGACTTCATGTACACGTCGCATCTGGATCTTAACCAGGACAACATACAGGTCATGCTGGACACGGCCCAGTGTTTGCAGGTTCAGAGCGTCCTCAATCTGTGTCACACCTTTTTGAAGTCAGCCACCGTCGACCAGCCTCCAGGCCTGCCCTGTCATGGCAGCCTCTCCCTGCAGAGCACCCTGACTCCCGACACGAACTGTGTCCTCAGTGAAAACTACCCGCCTCACTTGCTGCCGGAGTGCTCCACGGGTGCCCAGCAGGGCAGGGCCGTGGACGGGTCACTCTCGCACGCCCCACCCTCAGTCGGCCTTCATCCGCCCACAGCCGAAACCTCCAAACAAGCCCCTGACCCGTTCGATGGCAGCTGCACAGAACTGCCTTTCAAACAGCCCAGTTGTTACTATAAGCTCAGAAACTTGTACAGTAAGCAGTACTACAGACACGCTGGCTGTCCCAGTCACGAGCGAGTGACTGAGCAGCCTTTCACCTTCAGCGCTTCCGCAGACCTTCACGCCACGGATCGCCAGCCCTGTGCGGTCGGCCACGCCGAGTGTGTCCTCGAGTCCTCCCAGCACCTGCCTTCCAACTTCCTGGCCCAGCCTTTGGGTGAAAATGACCCAGACCCCGCGTCGGACCACGCCGGCCAACAGCCTACCCGGCAGATGAGGCTCAAGAAGGCCATTCACCTTAAGAAGCTCAACTTCCTAAAGTCACAGAAATCTGCAGAGCAGACCTCTGAACCGAAACCCAACGACAGTTTAACCACAAGGCTAGAAGCTGCCAGGGAACATGGTGTGGAGAAAGTGAACAGCCCTAGCGCCGAAGAAAAGGAAAGCGAGGAACTCAGCAGTTCTGAGAACTTGAATGGCGTGAGTGAGACAGAGAGGCCCGAAGACCCCGCAGCCCTGGAAGACCAGACCCAGATGCCACAGTCCCAGAGACAGTATGCGTGCGAATTGTGCGGGAAACCTTTTAAACACCCCAGCAATCTGGAGCTGCACAGACGGTCTCATACAGGTACACTGATTTGGCCCCTGCAGGCAGAAGGAAAGGAAACAATGCCAGACGGTCAGACACCACGCCTGCTCCCGTTTTTGTAAGAAGTTTTGCTGTTGCTTGATGGCGTCATTGATATTTACCCCCAAAATCAAAGAGTGTTCGCTATCTTCTGCTTTGTGTTTTTGGTGATGTCTTTTAAAGAATAATCTTAAGTTAGTAAAAGCTTTCATAGAGCCATTTTAAAAAGATGGTGCACTTTTCATCTTTTACTTGTGGTTTTCTATGAGAAGTTTTCCATCTCAAAGTATGGCAAATTCTTTTGATTCACTTAGATTTTCAAATTAATTCTAAAATAGATAAGCAATATTTAGTTCTTTCTTCAGAATTGGATTGTTTATTTTTTTTTTAAAAGCATGATGTTGGTTAATTCAGACCAAAGTAATTTAGTTTGAGTAATTCTGAAAGCTTTGGAAAGTTAATTTGAATGTCAATTTTTTTTGTTTGTTTTTAACATGTTTTTTAAATTTTGTTTATTTTTAATTGAAGGAGAATTGTTTTACAATATTGGTTTCATTTCTGCCATATATCAACATGACTTAGCCATAGGTGTACATGTCCCCTTCCCCTTTGAATGTCAGATTTTAAAAATTGTGATTTGGGAGGCGGGAGGTAAACTTCTGAATGAGGATCAGCTTTAACCATTTGGTCTTTTCAAGTGAAAAATTCTTCCATTTGAACACTGAGTTTTCAAAGTTATACCTCTTCCCCTTTCCAAAATACTTATTTTTTCCAAAGCTTTTGAAAAAGTGTTATATAATATTTATACAGTATGTAATGTAATACGTGTATATTACTTTCTTTCTTGCACTTAAGCCTGATGACCCTAGTACACATTACACATTATTGGCAGTTATCTTCGAGGCATGAGAAGGAGTATGTTCAGGAGGCTTCTAAAGTAACTGCTTTCAAGGTGCTTGTGTGATTGTGACTATTGGTGTGATGTCCTGTTATCACTCCTGATTCCCCATTTGCTCCCTTACTGCATTGTTAAGACTGAATTAATATTTATTGAAAGCCTTCTATAAATTTTGTTGTATTTGAATATAAAATACTATCATTATTTTTACTAGTTGCTTAAAACTATTCCATACAAAGACTATTCCATACCATTGACTAAATTTTGCCCTGAAAAAGCTTAATTTAGATCATTCTGTAATTTTCTAGAGCCTAAAGATCAGTATAATTTTTATTTGAGAAACTTACCTGCTTTAGCTTTAAAGGAAACAAGAATTGTTTTTATCCTGCAAGAACATCTTTGGTAATAGCAGTCAGACAGTTCTGTTGGCACAGTTGCTTCCTGGCACATAAGTAGATTGAGAAGGGCAGCATTTCTCAAAGTATGGTTTGGGGAATGCTTTCAGGGGGTCAGTGAGGCCAGAAGCATTTGTATCCTCATGTAGGATGCTCCTCCTTCCCTCCTGCTTCCCCCACAAGTGTACAGAGCTCAGTCCCTCAGTCGTGTCCGACTCCTTGTGGCCCCATGGACTGTATCTCTCCAGGCGTCTCTGCCCCTGGAATTTTCCAGGCAAGAAGACTAGAGCTGGGTGCCATTTCCTCCTCCAGGGCAAATGTACAGTGGGGTCAGCTCAAGGCTGCAGAATGTGTGATGAAGGCTTCACCCGGTGGCCAATGAAAAATGTCTAGCTGTTTCTTTCAAAAATCATTCCATTTTGATTTCTAATACAGACTGTACCCAGATATGGCCCACATAAGGAAAAGCTCTTTAGGGTCCTCAACTGTTAAGAGTGTGAAGGGGTCCTGAGAGCAAAAAGTGTGAGAACCACTGGTGTAGGGTTATTAACCCTGGTCACCTGAGACTCTAAGGAACTAGTAACCTCTTTTTTCAGACTCTCGTATCTCATAGTGGGGGCTTTAATGTAACGTTATCTATTATCTCCCTTATCTTCAGACATAAATGTAGTTCAAAATGCCGCATCCATGTGATTATAATTAGTTACCCTTGAACAATGCGAGGCTTAGGGGTGCTGACCATCTGAGCAGTCAAATCCTGGTATAACTTAAGTTGGTCCTCCATGTACTGGTCCCTCCACATCTGCAGATTCAGCCAACCTCCATGATGTAGTACTGTAATACTTACTATTGAAACAAAGCCACGTATGAGTAGACTTGCATGGTTAAAACCTTGTGGTTCAAGGGTCACCTGTACTTGCAGTCAGGAGCTCCCCACTCATCCTTGGAGAAGCCATTAAAAGTTTCAGGAAAAGATCAAAAGTACTTTAGCAGAAGCCCAGAAAGCTAGCCAGCTCCAGCAACACAATAGGAGGGGAAACATTTTTTAGAAGGGATCTTAATGAAAGCACTTGATTTAAGGGGAATGGGGAAAGTGAAAGGTTCTTGGCCTTCATGGGGTCTGTTTATTAGGGTTCTATAGGTTAAAGACAGTACCTGAAGTATGTCTTTAAACAGACCATTTTCTGGAGACTGTCTTCAGAACCGTTGTGGTTTCTTTGTAGTAGAGTTCCATTCTCTACACCTGTTCTGTCACAACATGTGATCATTCAAAGTTAGTGAAATCAGAGGGGCCAAGCAGTCAGCAAGGGAACAGGTCCCATGGTGGAATCTTCTTTTCTCCCGTTAGCACGTTTCAACCAAGGCTAAAAGGCGCTGGGGAGGGGCTTTTTCCCAGCACATGCTCAGGAGGTCCTGCTCTGTTTGGAGCAGTTCGGGGTTCATACCTCATGTGAAATGGATGAGTCCCCCTGGTTCTGTTAGGACTCACCTCTGGTCAGTGCAGGAGCCAGGCTAAAAGATGGGTTTGTGCTGTTCAGCAAGAAAACTCACATTAGATTTTCAACTGAAGGGGAAATCTGTATCCAAAGCCCCATATACTCTGAGTGCACATAAATATGTTTGATTTCAATACAGGTTTAAATTTGAAGAACCTTTTTTTTTTTAAAGAGAGAAGTAAATATAGATTGGGACTTCCCAGGTGGCTCAGTGGTAAAGAATCCGCCTGCCAATGCAGGAGACATGGTTTTGATCAGGAAGATCCCCTGGAGGAGGAAATGGCAACCCCTTCAGTATTCTTGCTGGAAAACCCCATGGACAGAGGAGCCTGGTGGGCTACAGTCCACAGGGTCACAGAGTCAGACATGACTGAGCGCGCACACGCAGATACAGATCTCGATTTATCAACTCTGCCTGTCATCCGAGGGTGAGGGAGATGGTGAGGACATGATGGGGAAGGATGCTATGCTCTGCTTTGAATGCTGGGACACAGAAGGCAGTTTAAACATTGTAAGTGGAAACTGTCATGCAGGTATTACTAATGATTTTACCCGCTGTTGTTTTCTTTTGTTTTAGGTGAGAAACCTTTTGAATGTAACATTTGTGGGAAACACTTCTCTCAGGTGGGAATACTTTTATTTATTGTTAATAATCAGAAACCTGAAACCCAGTGTTTATTTTTATTACAGATGAGACATAATTTTGGGACTTGTGAGAGAAGACTCTGATGATATCTGTAACATAAAAGACTTCAGACTAAATCAGGAGAAAATAATTTTCAAGAAAAAAAATTTCTAGCTCATTGTGGGGTGTACCATTTTTTTATAAGCATAACTGTGAACTCTCACAATACCTTTTCCTTCATTAATGATGGGTCTAATTCTAGTGTATTTCTTCTCTTCCTGTGCATGATATAAACCATATTGAGCACCACGTGAGGGCTGGGGGATTCCTAGGAGGCTCAGTGGTAAAGAATCCGCCTGCGGTATGGGAGACATGGGTTTGATCCTTGGGTGGGTAAGATCCCCTGGAGAAGGAAATGGCAACCCACTCCGGTATTCTTGCCTGGAGAATCCCGTGGACAGAGGAGCCTGGCGAGACACCGTCCGTGGGGCCGCAGAGTCTCTGAACAACTGAACGCACACGAGGAGGCTGCAGTTTATGGCAGCCTGGACCCAGGACAGATGCCTTCTTACTCTGGTTGGGGCTGTAGAAGTTAGGTTGGAGAAGAGACCACACGCTTGGCACTCCCTGCCTTTGCACAGGTCCTTCCACCTGGCCAGCGTGGGTGTCCTCCTATAGGCTCTGTACCCATCTGGGCAGACAGAGAGAGCGAAGGTTTCAGAGGTGTTCTGAACACAGTAGAATGGCGGTGGGAACCTGCTTATCCTTCTGCAACAGAAGGTAGCTGTTCCCAGAAGCTGCTCGAAAGGCCCAGTGCCCAGAGGAGATAGTCCACAACTGTTTCTACACTCGGATGGCAGTCGTGGAGTAAGAGCATGTACAGATGCTCCTTGACTGGGGAAGGACCCTGGGGCTGGGCCTCGGTGGAAGAGCTGGACCCCTTCGCCCCGTGGAGCACAGGAACCACAGGTTGGCCCCAGCACTGACGCCCACTTCTTCAGCCTCCCACACGCCCAGACCTGCCATCTGGCTGCTTTTCACTCTTCCTGCTGGCTGTGAGCCGTAATTCACCATGCCCCTGCATGGTCCTTGGCGTTATCAGTCCAGGCAGGGGCTGTGTGCCCCACCAAGTGTCCGTAAGCCTCTGCTGAGCTGAGTGGAGGGACTGCTGGTCTACCTGCCATGCACTCTGGCTGAGGCCTGTGCTGCTTCCTGCCAGCCTCCCCTGGAGGTCAGAACTTGGCCTCTAGAGCCAGACAGTGTGGATTTGGATCCAGCCTCTGGTTTTCTGCTTTGACCTCGGACAATCTCCGTGTTTGGCACTTTGGCTTCCTTATCTGTGAAGCAAGTGTGTGGGACCACTGGCCCCCGTGGTGTGTGAGGAGTAAATGAGTTTATAAGACAGTCAGCTTCCCAGGTGGCTCAGTGGTATAGAATCTGCCTGCAGATGCAGGCAGAGGAGGGTCTGATCCCTGGGTCGGAAAGATCCCCTGGAGAAAGATGGGGCAACCCACTCCAGTATTCTTGCCTGGGAAAGCCCATGGACAGAGAAGCCTGGTGGGCTACAGTCCATGGGGTCACAAAGACTCAGACACAACTGAGCAACTGAAGATGTTCAGCATCACGCCTGGCCCGTGGTGAGTCCTAGGACACATCAGTAGCCCCTCGCCCGTGGCCATTGCCTCTCATTTCTCTGTCCTCTGCTGTTATAGACCAGTCTTCCGAAGGCACACACCCCCGCTACTCCACCCCCCACCACTTTAATCTTTCCAGCTTTGGTCTAATGGGAAGCCTTAAAAAAGTGGCTTAACGACCATTAATAATTAGCAATCACAACTTCTCTGGGTCTCATTTTTCTAATTCTTAGAATAGAGATGATACCACCTCATGGGAATATTAGGATTAAATGAAAAAAAAAAAATGGAGATGAAAGTCCTTTATACATTTACACTGTGGTAACAGTTTAGGTTCTATCCTTTTCTTGCTCAGAATCCCATGGGTTTTCACTGTTAGTCAAATAAAGTGAAACCAGACCCTGAGGCATTGGGTCTGCCTTCAGCCTTCTCTCCTGAGTTAATGCCAGGCTCACCCTCAGAGATTCTGCTGCTGCTGCTTGGGGCTGGGGCTTCAGGATCGGCACGTTTGAGTACCATGGTTTTGACAGCACCGCATCCTCTGCTTCAGACCTTTCCTACACGTTCCCCTCGAGTCCCACCAAGGGCGCCGTGTCTGATAGACGCTACAGAAATCCTCCTCTTCTATATCGGTGTCTGTGTTTTTATCAGGCTTTTATAAACATCGAGTTTTTTTTTTAATGAACATAACCATATATTTATGGTTTTTAGATGTATATTGCTGTTTTACTTCCTAATGTAATGATGAAGTTTTTGTGAATAAGGACTCTTTGAACAAGTATTTATTACAAACCTACAATGTCTGAGGAGCTCTGCCTGCGCTGGGGCACAAGGATGAATAAGGCTTCAAGGAGCTTTGTGTTTAGAGGAAGAAACAGGTGCATAAATTGGTAAAGCACAATGAAACGGTGGAATTTCCATGGCTCTTGTACGGGGAACAGTTTGGGCGAAGAGGGGAGTGGTCATTCCTGCCTGAAAGTTGTGATGTTTGGGTGGGCGAGGTCATGGGATGTGTCCCGTGCCTGGGGCAGGCCCCTGAGGATGAGAGGCCTTGACGGGCCTGAGGCTCTGGCATTCCAGGCAGAGGGAGCAGTGGCGGTGTTTACACTTTAGTAACCAGTCCTTCATTTCTCATATGAACTGGAATACATGTGGTTACAGTGGACTAGAAATACCCTCCCTTCTGGAAGATTCAGAAAGCGGACCTACCAATAAGAATTAACTTTAATTCATTGTAGTATTTAATAGGGTAGGTTAGTCTTTAAAAAAAAAATAAAATTAGCCACAACCTTAATAATGAGTCAGCAAACAGTTTACTTCAGCTTTGGGAAAGCTGTGATAAGCCTAGATTGTGACAGCCAGCTCTGCGTGTATTAACGCAATTTCGGACACTGCCCTTGCCCGGATGCCAGCAAGTGAGGGTCATGCAGTAGTTGACAGTATTCGTGAGGCCCCATTGGGAGCCACGTGTCTCCCATGTGCAGGAGAACCCGGGCTGTTGAGTGCAAACAGAGGCGAAATCTAAGACCATGACGGGTCGGGAATACCTGTCACAAGAAAAACAGGCAAAGGGAAACCCGGTGTATTCAGCTGTCTTAGGGGAGAGGAATGGAGTCGCCTCGCCTCTCCAGTGAAGCAGAATAGAGACCCTGAACGGCTGCTGCGGAAGGTCGGGTTCTGAGAGGTTCAGTACCCGCATCTCCTTTGTCCAGGGTGTGACTGACAGGGCGCTGCGTCCCTAGGAGGCTGCTTAGACATGTTCCAGGGTGCTGATGCGGCCCCATGCCAGAGGTGGCAAAGCTGCATCCCATCTGTGGTGAATACGCCAGAAGTAATACTTCAGTGAACCTAAATTATTAAATCTTCCGACTCTGCGGTGGTATTTCCCACATTTCTGATGTTAAATGTCCTTTTATCAGTGGAGTAATCATTGTTCCTTAAGTGACAGCCTTCTGTTAATCTCTAGATTTTTTTTTCTGCTTTGTAGTCTTAAAACTTCTCAAGGTGACGTTTAAGATCTGAGTTCTCTTTGGTCTCTAAAGTCTCACAGTTCCCGATTTTGTACAGAAACAGTCACCCACCATTAGAAGGGTACTCTACCCGAGAACATGTGCTTGATTTGATCATGGTTAAATACTGAGGTTCAGGTACCTATTGGAAGGAGTTTATGTTTTAAATTATTCAACAAACCAGGTGTTAACTTCTTTTATGCAGCAGAGTGTTTGAGTTCTGACAACTCCATCCTAAACTAAGGTGGTATCCACTCAGAAAGGGTAGAATTTCCTTTTTTGCTAATATTTTTCAGCCCAGCAGCAGCACAAGCTTTTTGAGTCCACAGACAAAGTTGAATTGGGGAGTGTTCTGTGCCAGCTGTAGGGGCCGTGGCTGCTCCCCTCCCAGGGCCTCTGTTTACCTCCTGGAGCTGGCGAATGACACTTTATGAGGACATTGTGAGGACTCTCTGAAAGTCAGTTTGTAACTGGTGAGCAAAGTGTCCCACTCATAGTAAACTCTTAACAAAGGAGACCTCCTGGTATTTACCCCTTGCTGGAGTTTTCATGGATCCAGCAGTGTGTAGAGAATTTCTAAGATGTTGTCCATGTACTTAGGGTATAATTAGTAACCTGGTTGCTCAGTGGTAAAGGATCCACCTGCAATGCAGGAACCTAGGGTTCAATTCCTGAGTCAGGAAGATCCCCTGGCAGAGGGCATGGCAACCCACTCCAGTATTCTTGCCTGGAGAACCCCATGGACAGAGGAGCCTGGCAGGCTGCAGCTCATAGGATCACAGAGTCGGACAGGACTGAAGTGACTTAGCATGCAAGCACACAGAGCATAGCAAAATTTACTAAAAATCAAGACTTTTGACTAAAGGGCAAATAATCGGGGCCCCAATTTGCTATGTAATTTGGTATACATTATCTGAATGCATGATTGAATTTTTTTTGCCTGAATCTTTCCATTATTTAATCTACTTTTATGCCATTTATCAGACTAATATATGCTCTTTTATCAAGGGGAACGGTAATCATTTTCATTATACATTTTCAGTATTAAATAGCTAAGAAAACATCTTAAAGTTTGTTTTACTGTTTACTGTAATATTTAAGCTTCCCTTGTAGCTCAGTCGATAAAGAATCTGCTTGTAATGCAAGAGACCTGGGTTCGATTCCTGGGTTGGGAAGATCCCCTGGAGAAGGAAATGGCAACCCACTCCAGTATTCTTGTCTGGAGAATTCCATGGACAGATGAGCCTGGTAGGCTACAGTCCACAGGGTCACAAGAGTCAGACACAACTTAGCGACTAAACCACCACCACTGTAATGTTAAGTGGATGACTATTCAGTTTTATTTACTTTGAAAACAAGTAATTGTTAAGCTGTATTTAAAAAGGAAAGATGCACCATTGCTAAGAATTGAATCCGAATGTATTTTAACCATAATACATGGTTTATATAAGAACCTGAACCGAAGGATCTAATTAAACCATTGAGCAGATGGTGCCATACAAATTGTTATTTAAATGACCAGCTTTTCTGAAAGTTGGAAGTGACTGATTTAAAATGTGTGTTATCTTAAATCCAGTGAGCCGTTTCCTGGATAGCACAGTCACTGTCATATGGAGAATTCAGCACAAGCTAGCTTATTCACAGTAGCTTGCAGGCCCTCATGGAAGACAAGAGTTTAAGCTCAGATCAACCAACGTTAATTTCTGGCCTGCTGTGTAACCAGAGCAACTGATTTATTTATCTGAATTTCACTTGTACGCCTAGAAAACAGAGACAATAATACCAGTTTCTAAGGGTAATTTGGTTATTTGTGAGTAGACCAAATGTCTATTGCTGTTGACATTTGCTGTTTTATTATTGTTATTAATAGTCATTCAGTTAAAAGCTAGGTATTTCCCATTGTTTTGCTAAATACTTTCTCTTTGGTTACCTAAAATAAACGAGCTTTTTTTTCCTTAAGCCATATTTATCATATTTTGAAATATAGTATCTAACTCAGTTTTTTCAGAGTCTGATAGACTTAAGGAATCTTCTGTGTTACACAACATGAAATCCGCAGTTTTCTTTATACTTTCAGTCCTAAAACCATGAACTATTTTTGAATCTCATCTAAAATATAGTTTAAGCCAGCCACTTGTGCCTTCTGAGGTGGCCCACAGTGTCTGTGTGTTTCTCTCTAAATAAATCCACTTCTTACCTATCCAAAAAAATAAAATTACAAGCCAAATTTATGAGTTGGGGATTATTGTTCATTCTCTTTTTTGGCTTATTTTGTACATAAGGCCTGCACACTATTACCTTGGATATCTTTGTCCTCCTCAGTGTTGTTCATAGCAGAACACTGAAAAATTAAGTTGGGAAGTGACAGATTGAGACTGTTAATGTAAATTACAGCGATGGAAGATTGTGTTTTCCAGTTCTAATTTGAAACATTTGCCAGTAGCTTTTGTAATGTCAGGCATTTGCAGGTTTAATTTCACTGTACTTTAGGCAATTTAGTGTTGATTTCCTGTTGATTAGCACATGGAAATCTATTTTGTGATCTCCATTTAAATCAGTTATTCTTCATAAAGCCCTGCTGTTTCAGAGATTAGAAACAGAAGGCCTGCAGCTGAAGGACCACCGTGAATCTCCTGATTTGCTTTTTTTTGCACAGAAGTAAAAATGACCAACCTGTCAGTAAGAGCAACTGTACCACCAGAAGAAATACTTCTTGGAAATGTCTTACCTTCCTTATGAACAAAAGCATGTTTTTCAAGAAAAAACAATGAATACTGAAATGACCAAGTACAAGTGCTACCTTTTTTCAAATGATGTTTGCATATAGGTGGTCGAGGTTAAAAAAAAAAGAAATATAGTACATCAATAGCCGTTCAAAATACAAGCTTAGCAAACCTAAAAGCAGCCCCCACAGAATGTCGGCCCCATTTTACAGGCACATGGTGGCCTGTACCCCTGATGAGGGACAGGCCAGGGGCTGGCATGGAGCCGAGCTGAAATCAGTCGCCCCCTGTTCAATTCATTGCCAGGCAGGGGCCGCTCCCAAATCAGAACCAGGCTGGGCCTCCATCTCCTTGCACGTGGCTGCTTCTGAGTCGTGCATCTGGGATCTTCACTGGGAAGTTGGACTGGAACCTGGCTAAATCTGTCAGTGTCCCTTTTGAATGTATGTGCCCTTAAAAAAGTTTTTTTTCCATTATTGGCATATTTTTTCTTTTCCTCTTCTGCAGGCGGGTAACTTGCAGACTCACTTACGTCGGCATTCTGGGGAGAAGCCATACATCTGCGAGATCTGCGGGAAGAGGTCAGTGCAGGGCTTGGTGAGCTGCCCGAGAGGAACCGTCTCGGCCCCTCCGAGCCTCGCGGGCGCTGCTGTCACCCAGGACACAGCAGAGCCGAACCCGCTGGCCTTTCATGTGATACACACGAGAACAGCGGAAAGAGATGGACTTGTTAATCTAGGACAGAGTCGTAGGAAATGGGATTTTACGGGAAACAGAATCACTAAAATGTCCATTCATTCCAGAAATGTCTATTAAAAGATGGCTGGCCCCACGGAGGTGACCATCTGGTAGGGAAGTGAGACTCGGCAGCCTGAATGCCTGGAATCAGGAGAATGGGTGCTGGGGGCACGCCAGCCCTGCTCGCAGACTCGTGAAAAGGCTGAGAGTGCAGCCACAGGAAGGACAGGCGAGCCTCAGGGCCGGGGAGGCCAGGGACTCGGGAGACCACAGTCTCCCCCGGAGGTGGAGGTGCCCCTTCCTGTGGGCACTCCGGCCTGCAGCCTGCCCCCTGCCCCTCGGGGGCGTTTGTTGGGATTCCACTCCCTCTGTCAACTGGTGCTTGGTCGTTCGAGGACAGAAGGCACTGGCCAGGCCTCTACCAGTTACTTAACCATTCAGCCGTGCAGCATTTATTAGGCACCTACTGTTTGCTAAGTGCTGTGGTGGGAACACTGACATTTTCTGCCCCTGATACGTTTGTATTCAGGAGTCGGGGGCGGGGGTGGGATGATATGGGGCAGTTATAGTCACAGTCTTCTACTGGGATGGGGCAGCACCCTTGATTCAGTTCCAGAAAAAGCAGTTGTCTCTGCAGACGGTAGAAAACAGAAGTAAAGGCTTCCTGGCCTGATAGTGTCTCTGCAGTTGCCCAGACACTGAAGGCCAGGTTTAGCACCCAGGTCCCGGGTCCTGCCTGTCTGGGGTGCCTTGTAGCACAGGCCCTCTGCTGTTTCGCTGCGGGGCGGGTCCTTGAGAGTCTTGTTTCTCAGGGTGTTTTCAGTGTGAGCCTTCTGAACTCTCATTTAGAAGTAAAGTGTGTTTATAGTCTTCCCAGATACATCTTCCCAGATGCAACCTGTGGTCCTGCAATCAAGTGAGGCAGGACAGAGAGGAACTTAGCTCCACACTGGGGCTTGGGTTGGGCCGGGATTGTCCCCCCCACTCCCCCAGCCCACCTAGCGATCACCTCAGAGGAAGAAAGGTTAACGCAAGTAGGTAGGGAAAAACTGTTTTAGAAATGAAACATTAGGATCATTCTCTACTCTTCCTTTAAAAAGAAGAGGAAAAAAAGATGTTCTTTTCTAATGAGCATCTCAAATGAAATCAGGCCACCCCTGGTCACATTCCGAGGGAGCAGCTCATCTCCTCCCTGGGTGACTTGCAGTTAGAAAGGTCTGCAGTGACGCAGGCAGGCTCTTAATTGACTTTCCAAATTGCATTTGCAGGTTTGCAGCCTCGGGAGATGTCCAGCGTCACATTATCATCCACTCAGGAGAAAAGCCACACTTGTGTGACATCTGTGGTCGAGGTACGGCCGAGCGTCCCCCTTCGGAAGAGTTCCGATTAAAATGTTCTCCGTCCCTCAGCCTAACCCTGCTGTATGGTCTCCTCTAGGGTTCAGTAACTTCAGTAATCTGAAGGAGCACAAAAAGACGCACACGGCTGACAAAGTCTTCACCTGCGATGAGTGCGGGAAGTCTTTTAACATGCAGAGGAAGTTGGTAAAGCACAGAGTCCGGCACACGGGCGAGCGGCCTTACAGCTGCTCTGCCTGTGGTAAGTTTCCGCCCACCCCAGACCCCGTGCTCACCTTCCCCGTGGGAAGGCTGCTGGGCTCTGTGCCCACACACCGTCTTGGGTCATTAGGGGTGCTCAGATAAGTCACCCCTCTTCTCATGGGTAACATGGAAGTGATTGCTATTTCTTGATCACCTTGGTCTTCTCTGAGTCATCTGTGTTCATGTGCCGTTTACCCAAGGTTTCGGCAATTGCCCTAGATACAAAGATGACTGATAACAGAGTCCCAAATGCCACAGGGCACTGGCAGTGGGAAAAGTGGGGGAGAGCGTGCAGTGCAGCTGGGGGGCACCGAGGGCACACAGTGGGCTCGGGAGGGGGGCTTCTTGAGATCGTGTCACATGTCACAAAGCAAAGGTCACCTCTGCGGCATTTGGCGCATCAGTGACGTCGTCGGGAGGCTCAGTTTGCAGGCACATCACTGCACAGGCCAGGGAACTGGGGCTTCGAGTTAAGTACCCATGATCACAGAGTGTTGGAGCCTCTGAAGAACTGGGGGAGGGCGTGTGTGTGTGTGCGCGCGCGCGCATGCACATGTGTACACGTGTGCCACTGGCAATGTGGACTGAATGAGTGAGTAACCATTTTTATGATTACCTGGTTAGAACAAAGCGGAAAAACGCTCGGAGTCAGGCCGTGGGGAGCCTGGAATTGGGGCATCCTCAGAGCGGCTCTGTTCTCATTGTGGTTGGTCCCTAAAATAGGGCAGGACATGTGGGATGTGGCCGGAGGCAGCTTCCTTCATGTCTCCCGCTTAAGCTGGGTCAGATCCCCTAGACACCAGTATCGGCAGCTTTGTGACTTGTCTGCTCCCTCTTAGAGGATAAAATTGCATCACTTTCAATCACAGTTGCAGTCTCATATCCCTAGTGTAGGATGTTAAGACTGTGAACTTGACCTCAGATTCAACTGTTCTCTCCCTTCCAGCCAGGACCTGCTCTTTGCCGGCTACGACCCCATAGGGGAGGCAGCGCAGTGGTCCCCTGTCTGCCCCCGTCCTTCATTTCCACCCCTCCCCGCTACTCGCTGCCTGAGGCTTCTGACCCACATGAGGTCAGCTTTCGGGGAAAGCAGGGAGAGGAAGGGAGCGAGAGTGATTCTGTGTGGCAGGTTCAAATCTGTATTAACAGCTTTACTGAGTTGAGTCCTGTCTATGGAACCTGCCCACTTGGAGCGAGCAAGTTAGCAGTTGGCGTGCATTAGTGCTGTGCTGCCCTCGCCACAGTCTTAGAACATTCCATCACCCCAGGAAAGAAACCCCGTGCCCAAGAGCAGTCACTCCCCGCCCCCTCCCTCGGCAACCCTTAACCTACTCTCAGTCCCTAGATTTGCCTGTTCCAGACGCTCATAGTAATAGCATCCTGTAATGTGTAGCCTTCTGTAACTGACTTCATTTCACTTAGCAAGTCTGCTACGAACATTCACATGCAAGTGTATGTGTGGGTGTATGTTTCCGATTTCTTGGATTCAAAAGACAATTTCCATTTCATGGTGGCTTCACAGTCTGAGCTTTGCTGACTTGAAAGCCTGGCCCTCTCTGCCTCTTCTTCCCTCGCTCCTCCTCCCCCTCCCTCTCCCTCCAGCATTTCACCTTCTTCCTAAGACAGCTTCCCCCTTACACACTGTTCTCCCTCCCCACTCAGCTGCACTTGACAGGATGTAAAGGCGCATTTTCTTCTGGCCAGACTTCCTTCCTTAAGCCCTCGGTTTTGTAGCCGTTCACCCTGAGGAGGCTTTCCCTGCCGGTGTCCCACCGACCCTCTGGGCAGTCCTCTGAGGTTCCAAGGCTGGCTTCCTTGCAAGCATGGCCCTTGTCTGATCTGTGGAAATACTCACATTCTGTGTTCCGGGGTCTGCAGGCCCACAGGGGTGCAGAGGTGACCGTCTCCTCTCTCTCTGTCGGCTGCCCACACAGTAAGCGAGCTGTCTCCATTTTCCCCGTGCCAGAGGCAGGTGCTGCTCCACTCGGACCTCCTAGGGACCCGCATCAAGCCCCTGTCTTGACTTGAGGTACAAAGGAGAGACTTCTCCTCCCATTTCCCCTCTGGGGAACTTTCCTGTGGCTGAAATTTATATCCTTCGACACCTTGTGCCACATAATGTCCACTACTGAGAATCTTTTTTTCTTTTTTCCTGAGAATCTATCTTAAGGAAACAAGGGAAAGGACGATGTGAGCTGACCCTCGGGTACAGTAGCAAACAGTTGGAAGCAGTCCAAACAGCCCACCATTGCTTGACTAGGGCTGGATAGCTGAGGATTCAAACACAGGGACATAGGGTGAGAAGTTCTGAAAGGTGTGTTCACGCAAATCATGTAGTTTGTTTCAGCTCAGTCGCTCAGTTGTGTCCGACTCTGCGACTCCATGGACCACAGCACACCAGGCCTCCCTGTCTGTCACCAGCTCCTGGAGTTTACTCAGACTCATATCCATTGAGTTGGTGATGCCATCCAACCATCTCATTCTCTATCGTCCCCTTCTCCTCCTACCTTCAATCTTTCCCAGCATCAGGGTCTTTTCCAATGAGTCAGTTATTTGCATCAGGTAGCGAAAGTATTGGAGTTTCAGTTTCAGCATCAGTCCTTCCAGTGAACACTCAGGACTGATCACCTTTAGGACAGACTGGTTGGATCTCCTTGCAGTCCAAGGGACTCTCAAGTCTTTTCCAACACCACAGTTCAAAAGCATCAGTTCTTTCGCACTCAGCTTTCTTTATAGTCCAGCTCTCACATCCATACATGACCACCAGAAAAACCAAAACTGACTAGACAGACCTTTGTTGGCAGAGTAATGTCTTTGCTTTTTAATAAGCTGTCTAGGTTGGTCATAACTTTTCTTCCAAGGAGCACGCATGTTTTTAAACAAAGCATCGTTTGTTGCAGTCCTCTGTAAATGGCTTCTATAAGGTTATGTATTGGTTTTTCTCTTCTGGGGTTCTGACCTCATGGCGGGCCTTAGGTCACCTACCTCTAGTTTATACCTAGAGAAAGGAAATAGGACCTGGAGAAGGAATGTAAAATTACATTAAAAATTGAGTGTATAAGTAACTTTAGAAAAGATGCTTCTAAACTAGAGATTGGCTGTGGTCGATTTGGGGATAGCTGAATAGCACTGAGGTGGTTTCCCACTGTGGGCTGTCGGGGAGTCGCCCAGACCCCCAGGGGATGCTCCTGGGCAAGGAGGTGGGGCTCTGGAGCACTCAGGTGACACAGCACGTGGAGACCGAGGCTGCAGGTTGGGGGGGCTGCAGTGGAGGGGCCTGGAAGGGTCTAGGACTGGCATGAGTGGGTGACAGCAGGGCTCGGCCGAGTTCACGGGAAAGCGGGGTCGTTTGGCACTTGGGGACAGCGGGGACACCCTCCCGAACGTCCTCCTCTGAAGAGCGCCCCGTCTGTCCCTGCAGGGAAGTGTTTTGGAGGGTCGGGCGACCTCCGCAGGCACGTGCGGACGCACACCGGGGAGAAGCCGTACACGTGCGACGTGTGCAACAAGTGCTTCACGCGCTCGGCCGTGCTGCGGCGGCACAAGAAGACGCACTGCCGGGCGGGCGACGAGGGGCCGGACGCCCTGGAGGCGCTCGCGCGGGCCATCGAGGCCCCGGACCTGGAGCGCTCCCAGAGCTCCGACTCCTTCTCCCAGGACGTGTCCGTGCCTCTGATGCCCGCCGTGACCGTCAAAATCCCTGCGCACCCGGCTGATGAGGACTCCGTGGCGGAGTTTGACAGCCCCTGTAAGTTCCAGCCAGTGGCTCAGCCCCCGCACGGGCCGAGTGAGCCCGAGAAGCTCAGCCTGGAGCCTGTGAAGCTGGCCAAACCCCCGCACGTGCTGCCGGCACAGCACCAGGCCTACGGCTACCCGGACGTGGACGCCCCGGCCGACGCCGAGCCTCTGCAGGCCGACAGCGTGGCCGCCCTGCGGTCATCCCTGGCTGCCCTGGACCACCCCCCCTGCACCGATCCCCTGGGCAGCCGCGCCGCCGCCCCCGCTTACAGGAACTCAGAGGGCCAGTTCTTCTCCAGCATGACCCTCTGGGGGCTGGCGATGAAGACGCTGCAGAACGAAAGCGAGCTAGACCAATGAGGCCCATGTCTGGTCTCACTCAGCGTTGGGGGCCGGGGCCGGGCTCGGGCTTCCGGGCGGGACGCCTTCTCACCAGCTCCATACAGAGCCCGACCCTGACCTGACAGGGGTGAGCATCCCAGCACCTTGAGCTCAGCGTGCGGGAGAAAGCCTCCTGGCCCCTCGGGGAGGTGCACACGGGACTGAACAAGGCTCACGGACCGGGTGGTATGGACTGCAGGAACTCCTGCACATTTTGGTCATGGTAAAGGGAAAGTACACATCTATAATAATCCAGATATTATTTTTGCATTTTTACATGGTTGAAATTTGTAGCATTTTGTATTTTTATTTACAAAAAGATTTTATTTGTATAGGGAACTCATAGAATAATTTAATTTGAATAAATGGAAGTTGCCTTTCTGCATAATATTGTGTTTCCTCCAACATTCTTATTAACCTAAAGACCATGTGGTGGTGGTGGTGGTTTAGCTGCCAAGTCCTGTCTGACCCTTGTGGACCCCATGGACTGTAGGCCACCAGGCGAGAGTATTGGAGTGGGTTGCCATTGCCTCCTCCAGGGGATCTTCCCGACCCAGGGATGGAACCCAGGTCTCCTGCTTTGCAGGTGGATTCTTTACTGGCTGAGCCACAGGGAAGCCCTTACCTAAAGACCTGCTGCTGCTGCTGCTGCTGAGTCGCTTCAGTCATGTCCGACTCTGCAACCCCATAGACGGAAACCCACCAGGCTCCGCCATCCTTGGGATTCTCCAGGCAACAACACTGGAGTGGGTTGCCATTTCCTCCCCCAGTGCATGAAGGTGAAAATGAAGTCGCTCAGTCATGTCCGACTCTTAGCGACCCCATGGACTGCATGCAGCCTACCAGACTCCTCTGTCCATGGGATTTTCCAGGCAAGAGTACGGGATTGGGGTGCCATTGCCTTCTCTTATAGTGGTATAAAAATAAACATCAGGATTTCCCTGGTGGTCCAGTGGTTAAGAATTCACCTTCCAATGCAGGGGACACAGGTTGGATACCTGGTCTGTAAACTAAGATCCCACATGCCTCAGGGCAGCTAAGCCAAACTACAGAGCCTGTGCCCCACAGCTAGAGAGCTTGCCTGCCGCAAACAGAGAAAAGCTATACCCCCCAATTCCGAATGCCGTGACAAAGACCCAACAGAGCCAGATAAATGAACGCTTTAAAAAAAAAGGCTTTTTTTTGTTGTTGTTAAAGGGTTAAAAAAAAGGCTTGTTGTTGTTGTTAAAGGGTTTGTTAAAGGGTCCAGTGGTTAGGAATCCACCTGCCAGTGCAGGGGACATGGACTTGATCCCTGGTCTGGGAGGATCCCACATGCAGCTGAGGCCTCAGCCGCAGTTACTAGAGCCGGTGCACCGAGAGCCTGTGCTCTGCAACGGGAGAAGCCACTGCAGTGAGAGGCCCCCACGCCGAGACTAGAGAGCAGCTCCTACTTGCTGCAACTGGAGAACGCCCGTGTGCAGCGACAAAAACCTAGAGCAGCCAAAACTAAAAGCATCACCCTGGGGATGAATACCAGGTTCCGTTCTTCCGTCATCCTGGAACCCGCAGATCAGAGCCTGGGTCCTGGCTGCCACATCCTGGTCAGGTCATGGGCAAGCTCCTCAACCTCCCAGATCCTTCTGTGGGTTCACTTTTCTGTGGTGGTTTAGTCACTAAGTCGTGTCTTGATTCTTGCAACCTCGTGGACTGTAGCCCGCCAGGCTCTTCTGTCCATGGGATTCTCCAGGCAAGAATACGGGAGCGGGTTGCCATTGCCTTCTCCCACTTCTCTGTAGCGTGAGATGAATAGCTTTCTGTAGTCTTACAGGGCTCACATGATCTCATCCACTTGAAAACACCTGCCCGGGGCCTGGCTGCCGACAGCTTCTGAATGGGTCCTTCCTCTCAGCCGCCCGCCGGGCTGGCCCCTGCAGGGTGAGTTGCCTCGTAGTGCTGTCTAGGGAGCTTCCAAGTGAGAGCAAGTGCGTGAAACTAGTTGAACATGTGGACAGCGGAGTCACTGGCCTCTGGAGCTGCTCGCACAAAGGACTAGGGCTCGTGAGGACTCCTCCAGATCCTGTGGTCATCAGCACTGGCTTGGAAATAGAAGACAGCCATTGAGAGAGAAACATAGGTGAGGTGAGGATTTCCATGGAAACACTTTAAGGAAGTCAGCCTTGAAGTCAGGTGCAGGTTCAGCTCCTGGCGCTCCCCAGCGTGAAGGGCACCGCCGTCCCACGAGGCTGGAGCAGCGCACGTCATCCCCGCCCTCAGGATGGGCGAGCCTGAGGTTGTGGGAGGTTGGCGACCTGCACAAGGATGTGCAGCTGGTAAGGCTGAGGCCTCGGGTCTCATTGTGGGAGACATGCCTGGCTGTGAACTTGAAACTTGACCTCTGGTGCGAACGTGCGAGCACACTCAGGTCCTACTCTTTGCAACCCCATGGACTGCAGCCCACCAGGCTCCTCTGTCCATGGGGATTCTCGAGGCAAGAATACTGGAGTGGGTTGCCGTGCCCTCCTCCAGAGGATCTTCCCAACCCAGGGATTGAACCCCTATCTCCTGCGTCTCCTGTATGGCAGGCGGATTCTTTACCACTGAGCCATCGGGGAACCTCTAGTCACATATGGGTGGTCGTCTCCCTGGGCCTCCTTGCTTGTTCCCATTCTCATCCCCACCACCTCCTTCTAGCTCCTCTCTAGTGTGCCAGCCCCAGCAGCCTTCATGCCTACCAGGACCTCCAGCCCATTGGTGAGCTTATCTCACAGCACCTCACCCCTGGTGTCCCGGTCCACCTCCTTCCCGGCTGTACCCCGGGGGCCGACATGCTCTGGTCCGCCCTCCAGCCTCTGTCCAGTTTCCCTGCTGAGCCCTGCCCTCTGCTCCTGTACATGGGAAGCAGAGCCTGGCTGGTGGGAAGCAGCCGTCCTCTGCTCCTGCACGCGAGGCGCGGAGCCTGGCTGGCGGGAAGCCCCTGCCCTCTGCTCCTGCACACCGGGCACGGAGCCTGGCTGGCGGGGAGCAGCTGCCCTCTGGTTTCTAACACAGCTCGCTCCTGGTGAGGTCGGGGTCCGTCTGGCCTCCTTCCTTGGTGATCGAGGCCCTGTGCTCTCCTGGACGACTTTTCCTCTGTCTTCATGGTGCTCTCCAGCCTCTGCCCCTCCCTGCCCCATCCTCAAGGCCCAAAGAATAAGATTTGCCTAGGCCAGAGTAGGGCTTCCCTGGGGGCTCAGCGGGTAAAGAATCCACCTGCAATGCAGGAGACCCGGCTTCAGTTCCCGGGTTGGGAAGATCCCCTTCCAAAGGGAATGGCAGCCCACTCCAGTATTCTTGTCTGGAGAACCCCATGGACTGAGGAGCCTGGCGAGCTACAGTCCATGGGGTCTCAAAGTCGGAGGCAACTGAGGCCAAGGCAACCATCCTTGAATAAGTCTGCATGACTGGGACAATAATTTGACCTAAATAAAAGTTAGGGAAAAAATGAAAACCAAATCTTTAAATTTTGTATTTCCTGCCTCTTTCTTTCTCCCCTTACTACTCTGCCCCAAAGTCTTAAACTAAATAAGGAAGAACTTAGGGGTGGTGAAATGTTTGGAAGTGTGCTAGTGTGTCCTTGAGTGGGGGATTGTGTTGCAGCGCGCCAGGCCTTGACTTTGTGGTGCACACATAACATGGCCAACCACAGCGCGAATGAATGCCTCTGTGTGTGTGTGTGTGTGTGTGTGTGTGTACATGTGCACATGCACATCACTGGCCCCAGAGTCAGGAGGCCCGGACTGTGTTCTCAGCTCCATCACCAGCGTGTGACAAGTGCCCTCCCTTCTCTGGACTTCAGTGTCCTGACGGCGGGATGAGGTCCCCACGGTTCTGTTGCTCTGTGAACACTCTAGATGGCTCATGACTAGGCTCCTGTAGAGCCTTCCAGGGCCAAGAACAGCCTTCCATTACAAAGTTGGAGTGCAGAGGCCAAGAGATTGGGCGGGTCTTCAGAAGCACCCCAGCATCTTAGAGCT
Organism: Redunca redunca; assembly: GCA_006410935.1. Lineage (NCBI taxonomy): Eukaryota > Metazoa > Chordata > Mammalia > Artiodactyla > Bovidae > Redunca > Redunca redunca. The sequence continues at coordinate 494,755 of SJYQ01091790.1, read as the reverse complement.
GGACGGGACCTTAGGAATTATATCCTGTTTCCATACGGGTCTCCGCATTCTGTGAGGTCAACGGGAAGTCTTGTTAACAATGCAGATCTTTATCATTTTGCTGCTATCAGAATCAAATGGACCAAATCTGATTCTTGGTCAGGGACAAGGCCTAGGAACTGCATTTTATCAAGTTTCCCAGGTGATTCTCAGGCAGCTGGTGTCAGGACAGTAGTTGAAGAGTCTCTGCTATAGCCTGCATCCCTCATCGGACAGACGCCCTGAGCTGGGAGGGGATGTGCCCAGGAATAACAGCAGCTTCGTGTTCTTCCTGTGCCAGGGACGATGGAAACGCTTTACCAGTGTCAGCTGTTAAACTCCATGACACCCTCAAGGAGATCCTGCGATCCTCCCCGTCTACAGATGAGGAAAGGGACCCCCTTGGGAGGTCAAGGAACTTGCCCAGTTCCACTCAGCCAGGAGGTTGGGTCCCAAGGTTCCGGGTGAGTTACTGACCCCAAAACTAGAATCAGACCCAGCCCAGAATGCAGGGCTCATCTGCCAGGACGTTGATGGGTTTCCAGAGACCAACCTGCTCCTGAAACAAAACTCACCTCTGCAGGAGCCCATCCCACCCTCTTCTTTTTAATTTCTTCTTTTTTCTAAGTGAATGAAACAGAAACATCAGAAAATACAAGAAGTGAAAAGGAAATATATTTCCGTCACCCAGAGGTGACAATGATGTTGATAATGATGACACATGTGACTCTAGTCCTGACCACAACTGATAGCTGCTGAACACCCCAGCCTTTGCTCTGCACTTCACATGCATTTTCTCATTAAGCCCCTTCAACACCCGAGGAAGTTGAGCACTGTTTACACCTGGATTTGTTTCCTCTGCAGTCAGATACAACAAAACTTAGACACATTAACATTTTAAAGATGTTTGTACCATACACTCTTCTTTTCGCCTTGTCACAAAACAAATTGTCATAAGCATCAGTTCAGTTCAGTCATTCAGTTGTGTCTGACTCTTTGCAACCCTGTGGACTGCAGCACGCTTGGCTTCCCTGTCCCATCACCAACTCCTGGAGCTTGCTCAGACTCATGTCCATCAAGTTGGTGATGCCATCCAACCATCTCATCCTCCATCAGCCCCTTCTCCTGCCTTCGGTCTTTCCCAGCACCACGGTCTTTTCCAATGAGTCATAAGCATCATTCCTTGTCAAAAAATGTGTTGACCCCACCTCTCTGAGTCCCCATCTCATATCACACCCACTGCGGTTTGAGGCTGTTTGTGAAGGGTCCAGCACAGTTCTGGGCAGAAGGCAGGTGCTCTCTCTTCCGTTTAGTTACAAGGAAATCTACAGGCCACCCGGGCTGTTTCATGTCAGGTTTGCTTCTGGCCACCAGATGGCGGTATAGCCCCTCAGAATAAGCTGAGACTGCAGCTAGGGGAACCTCAAACGCTAAGGCTGCCCCCAGAGACTGCCAGGGCCACTTGCACCCACCTGAGTCCCTGCCCCTGCCTCCCACCCCACACCACATGGGAGACTGTTGGTGACCTAACATTCTCCTTCCCCAGTTTGAAGGGATGTGTCCCAGAAAGGGGAGTCGTTTGCTCATTTATTTTTCAACCTTGCTGAGTGCTGACAATGTCCCCCGACTCCAGGGTTCAGGCTTTAAAAGGAGACGTTCTGGTTCACTGGGTTCTCAGTCTCCTCTATACAAATGGGCTCTAAAAATAGCTCAGACTCATGGGTGACCTGTGAAAACCTGATGCTGTGTAAAGGAAGCCAGACACAGAAGATCACATGTCTTGCATGGTTCCATTTATATGAAATGCCCAGAATAGGCGAATTCATAGAGAAAGAAAGCGGATGAGCGGTTGCCAGGGCCTGGGGGAGGGCGGGATGGGGAGCGACTGCCAAAGAGTCTGGGGTCCCCACCTGGGATGATGAAAAGATTCTAGAACTAGATAGTGGTCGCTAAGGGCCAAATTGTGTCTCCCTCCCCCCAAAATAAGACCGTAAGTCTGGGACCTGATCCCATAGAACCATGTCCTTAGAAGAAGGGACCCCAGAGGTGATCAGGAGGTGGGGACCAGGCTCCCCTGGCTCCTAAGGGGTGGCCTCAATGAGCTCACCTGCAGGATCCCTGGACACGTGAATCGGACGCTGACACTGTCTGCCCTCCTCCTTGTACCTTCAGGACAAAAACATCCTGTGTTCTGAGCCCCAGAGCCGGCCTCACCATCTCCCGAGAACCCTCTAAGCCGCCTGGGCCTGGCCCATGATGTGCTGACAGAGAAGAGAAAGGAATTGTGAAAATCCATCTCTCTCACAAAACCCTGGCTTTTGAATCTATTGTCTGGCTGCAGGATTCACTCTGCATGCCAGAGTCAAAACAGGACCTGGAGCTTTTTCTCTTCGCTTCCTCTGTGACATTCCTAACCCCACCCCCACCCCCATCCCCACCCAAGGCAGAGGGATGTTTTTGATCATCAGGGAGGAAGTTCTCAGAGGCAAAAGAGAAAGGAATAATTTTCTGAATAATATCTTTTAAACATACATCATGCAAAAATATAATCGTGATTCAGTCTGGGACCAACAGCAATGCAAAATAATTGTTGTCTATAGACAGACCCTCTCCTGTCCAGCAGAGGCCCAGCTGGCTTCTCCTCTGACGTAAAAAGCCAGTCCTGTCTCCATTTCATTTCAATATTCCTGAACTGAAAATAGGTCTGTTCTTTGGATTCTCTGTTGAACCAGCTAGGACATCTGCCCAGCCCCCTCCCTGATTAACGTGTTAAATAAAATCTTCACCACATATTCATTCTCACCTCTCTGTGAGAGGCATGATTTTTCCCTTTTTTTTTTTTTGAAAATTATTTCTGACAGACTTCAGAAAGTGAAGGTTGGTCTAGACATAGACAAAATTTTCTCTTGTTTATTTTGTGCCTGAATTTGGTAGATTTCCAAGCCTAGAGTGTTATTAGTTTGCCAGAGCTGCCAAAACAGAGTACTGCAGACTGGGCACTCAAACAACAGAAATTGGTTTTCTCGCAGTTCTAGAGGCTGGGAGGCTGAGGTCAGGGCTTGGTGGGGTTGGTCCCTTCTGAGGCCTCTCCCCTTGGCTTGTAGATGGCCATCTTCTCCCTGGGTCCTCGCAAGGTCACTCCTCTGTGCTTACCTTTGCCCTGATCGCCTCTTCTCATAAGGACACCAGTCCTGTTGGATCAAGGCCCACCCATATGACCTCATTTTACCTTAATCTCCTGTTTAAAAGCCCTGCCTCCAAATACAGTCACATTCTGAAGTCCTAGAGGTTAGAACTTCAACATGGATTTGGAGGAGAGGGGATCGTAATTCAGCCCATAACATAGAGCAAGAAACAGGACAGGCTGGAGTGCATGGCGCGGAATCGTGCGGGGTGACCCAGCAGAGGGAGCTGTGCCCTTGCCCCCAGGGGCCACAGACAGAAGAGAGCTGAGGTAGCCACTCCATTCGTCTGCTTGTGATTCCCAGAGACCACAGCAGCAAGGCCAGGGGCAGACAGGTGCTACTTCTAAAGGAGGTGGGCCACTTTACTTTCGGTCCCTGAGATCCTCCAGTTCCTTGGCTGTAGACCGTCTGACCCTTCAACTGTAGGAAAAAGAGGAATGGGACTATGGGCTGTGAGGACTGACGCTGCTTCCCACCCGCTGACCTGCTGGGGCTGGTTTGGCTTCAGGGTTTCAAACAGTCTTGGCCACGAGATCTTCAATCCATCACATGGCAGGTGGATGCCCAACCCACAGAGCGGAAGAAACCGAAACGCTTTGATTCATGCAGGGTGGAGCCAGAACCCTGTGTGCTCAGCGCCTCATCCTTCTATGCCCCACCAGCCTTGACCCTGAGGGGGCTCCGTGAGATTCCCAGGGACTCCAAGAAGCACACTGTGGAAACGCCTGCCCTCGGGGACACTGCTGGGCATGCCACCACGTTCCCTGCCACCTGACCTCTGCAAATCAGCACAGTGTGGTTCCATTACCTCATTAGTTGTTAAGACTTGCCTTGCTCCAAGAAGACTATAGAAATACAAATAAATTTCTAAAATATCCAAGGAGACTGAGACAAAGAGAAAATAGAGGCAGGGGATATGGGTATATATGTTACATACATAAAAAGTGAAAGTGAAGTCACTCAGTCGTGTCCGACTCTTTTCGACCCCATGGACTGTAGCCTATCAGGCTTCTACGTCCATGGGATTTTCCAGGCAAGAGTGCTAGAGTGGATTGCCATTTCCTTCTCCAGGGGATCTTCCCAACCCAGGAATTGAACCCGGGTCTCCCGCATTGTAGGGACACGCTTTACCGTCTGAGCCATCAGGGAAGCAGACATACATAGAAGTGTATACCATATAGCATAGAATGTATAACATAACATGTAGTGTATAAGGTATATATGTAATATAACAGATAATGTATAATGTTAAGAGCTGTTATGAACTGAATGTTCATGAAAGTGAAAAGTGAAAGTCACTCAGTTGTGTCTAAGTCTTTACAACCCCAAGGACTATACAATCCATGGAATTCTCCAGGCCAGGATGCTAGAGTGGGTAGCCTTTCCTTTCTCCAGGGGATCTTCCCAACCCAGGAATCGAACCCAGGTCTCCTGCCTTGCAGGCGGATTCTTTACCAGCCGAGCCACAAAGTGGCCCCTCCCAATTCATATAATGAAGCCCTGACACCTAATGTGGTTGTATTTGGGGATGGGGCCTCTAATGAGTTGATTAAGGCTAAATAAGGTCACAAGGGAGGGGCCCTCATCCAATGGGATTAGCATCCTCATGAGAGAAGAGATAGCAGAGAGCTCTCATCCATGGAAAGGCCATGTAAGGACACATCAAGAAGACAGCTACATCCCACCAAAATTCTTATGCTGCATCCTGACCCCCAGGACCTCATATGTGACCCTCTTTGGAAATATGGTCATTCAGACATAATCAGTCAATTTAAATCAGATCATACTGGTGTTAGGTAGGCCCTAATCCAGTGTGACTGGTATCCTTATACAAGGAGACATTTGTAAACAGACACACAGGAAGAGTGCCATGTGAAGATTACAGTTCTTTTCTTTTTTTTTTTTTTAGTATTTGTTTATTCATTTGGCTGTGCCACATCTTACTTGCAGCACGTGGGATCTTTAGTTGCAACACTCACAATCTTCACTGTGGCATGTGGGATCTAGTCCCTGGACTAGGGAGTGAACCTAGGCCCTCTGCATTGGGAGTGCATGTGCCCAGGCCAGGCCAGAGTGTCCGCCTCTGCTTGCCCGCTCCACCTGCCTCCCTGCACCTGCGCTGGTCTACACATCCCAGCATTCTCTCACTAAGCTCATGCCGATTTCAGGATCTTCTCAACACTGGACCACCAAGGAAATCCTGAAGATTACAGTTCTGCCACAGATGAGAAGCTAGGAGAGAGATCTGGATTCTTCCTTAGCACCTTCAGAGGGGCCATAGTCCTGCCAATACCTTGCTTTTGACTGTGGTCTCCAGAACTAGGAGGCAATAAATGTCTGTTGTTTAAGCCCCTTGGTGGTAGTTCTTTGTTATGATGACCCTTGCAAACTCTCAATATACACACAGTGCTGCGCTGCCAGTTTACACACATGAGCTTCGGCTTCAGCCATGAGATTCCTGGCGGCCAAAGGAAAGAGGGAATCTGATACTGGAATCTCAGCATTTCTTATGGGCTAAGAACTGCCGGGGCCAGGACACTCAGCACAGTGCCTGGAAGCCAGGCGGTGCTCAAAAATATATGTTACCTGGCATTTTTATTTTTAATTTTTCTTATTTTTAATTTATTAGCCACCAATTTCCTTGAAATCATCAATTTGGGAAGCAATAGACTAGAATCTAAGCTTCTCTCCAGCTCTGTGGTTTTAGGGTTTTATAGTCCTCTTGCGGTGGTTGGTTTTGGTTTTCATGGCAGTCGAAGAGCTGGTGTAGGAATCCACAGGCTGTGGGCTCAGGCCAAACCACAGGGCCGGGCCAGCCAGGTACCGGCAGGGAGGAGCCCTGTCCCCAGGCATGTGCCCAGGCCAGGCCAGAGTGTCTAATGATTTCATCAAACAGAAAACAAATCTGACCTTACACCCGTGAGAATAGCTACTACCAAAAAAAAAAAAAAAAAAAGACAAACGTTGGCAAGAAGTGAAGAAATTGAAACCTTTATTCGACGCAGGTAGGACAACCACTAGGGAAAACAGCATGGAGACCCCTCAAAACTTTTTCAATTCATTTAAAACATTTTAATTTAAAAATAATTTAAAATAGACCTAGCCAACCCACTTGTGGGTATATATCCAAGAAAATTCAAAGTAGACAAGATATTTTGCACATTCATGCTCATAGCAGTATTACTCATAAGAGCTAACAAGTATAAATGACCCAAGAGTCCAACAACAGAAGAATGAATCAGTAAAGTGTGGTCTAGATCTACCTAGGCCATGGGATATTATTCAGCCCTAAACAGGAAGAGGGTTCTGGTATATGTTACAACATGGACGGACATTGAAGACGTTATGTAAATGAAATTAGCCAGAACAAAAGGACAAACATACTAGGCTTCCACTAGCTCGGGCACTTGGAGGAGACAAGTTCCTAGAGACAGAAGGTCGAATGGTGTTATCAGGGGCTGGGGGAGGGACAGTGGGGAGTCGTTTAGTGGGGACAGAGTTTCAGTTTTGCAAGATGAAGAGCCGGGTGGGTGGGCTGGGGTGGAGTGATGGGCAATAGATCAGAAGATGTCTTTCCTGCCACCAGCCCAAGGGTCCTTGGGAGGACATTGGCAGGCGTCATTGTACCCTGGCCCCAGGCCAAGGGCAGCCAGACTTCAGGACCCCAGGGGGAAGGGAGAAGCTTCACGGAGGTTTGGTCAAGTCGGATGAATGGACGTGTCCAGGGGGGTCAGTGGGAACAAACTGTTCAGCTATTTTTTTTGGCCTCGCTATCTGGCATGGAGATGGTCAGGGATGGAACCCATGCTCCCTGCACCGGAATCACAGGGTCCTAACCACTAGACCCTGCAGATGGTGACTGCAGCCATGAAATTAAAAGACGCTTACTCCTTGGAAGAAAAGTTATGACCAACCTAGATAGTATATTCAAAAGCAGAGACATTACTTTGCCCACTAAGGTCCGTCTAGTCAAGGCTATGTTTTTTCCTGTGGTCATGTATGGATGTGAGAGTTGGACTGTGAAGAAAGCTGAGCACCTAAGAATTGATGCTTTTGAACTGTGGTGTTGGAGAAGACTCTTGAGAATCCCTTGGACTGCAAGGAGGTCCAACCAGTCCATTCTGAAGGAGATCAGCCCTGGGATTTCTTTGGAAGGAATGATGCTAAAGCTGAAACTGCAGTACTTTGGCCACCTCACGCGAAGAGTTGACTCATTGGAAAAGACTCTGATGCTGGAAGGGATTGGGGGCAGGCGGAGAAGGGGACGACAGAGGATGAGATGGCTGGACGGCATCACTGACTCGATGGACGTGAGTCTGAGTGAACTCCGGGAGATGGTGATGGACAGGGAGGCCTGGTGTGCTGCGATTCATGGGGCCGCAAGGAGTCGGACACGACTGAGCGACTGAACTGAACTGAACCACTAGACCACCAAGGAATTCCTCAGGCAATCTTTCAGGAGCAAAGGATGAGAATTTGGAAGGTCTGACCTTGTCACTGGTAAACTGGGGTGGGGAGAGGATCCGTGAGTCGTACCTGAGTCACCTGGGACAACAGTGGGGGCTTTGCAGTGAGCTGCCTCTGCGGAACACAAAAGGGGGCAAGTTTCTGGATGTTCTCTGTTTTCCGGGAGCAGGTAAAATTCAACATCAATTTGCGTGGGATGGAAGTGGTCAGTGCTGGGGAGGACCTGCTTTTCTGGCATAGAGCAAACCCTCAATAGACACTTCAATGAACGCATGAGTGAGTGAGTGGAGGAATGAGTTGGTAGAAGGGAGCAAGTGCTGTGGGCTGCTGGGGTCTGAGGAGGCTCCCCAGAGAAGGGGAGATCTGAAGCGAGTGTGATAGACGCACAGGAAATTGGTCTCCTTGAAAGTTAGTCACTCAGGCATGTCTGACTCTTTGTGACCCTGTGGACTGTAGCCCACCAGGCTCCTCTGTCCATGGGATTCTCCAGGCAAGGATACTGGAGTGGGTTGCCATGCCCTCCTCCAGCAGATCTGCCCAACTCACGGATAGAACCCAGGTCCCCTGCACTGCAGGCGGATTCCTTACCCTCTGAGCCACAAGGGCAGCTTGGTCACCTTGAGAGTCACAGCAACAAAGCAGTTATAAGGGGCAGGAAGGAAAGACCATGGTTCATTGTATATTATACGTGAGGCCCTAGGCAGTTCGGTCAGGAAAACAGAAACCTCCCTGGTTATTTCAAGCAGAAAAGACAAGGAATCAACTGCTAACAGAGCCAGAGGACCAAGCTTCTAGATCAAAAACCAAGAGCCCTTCCAGAAATGGACACATTTGCCCGAGGTCCAGCTGTCTGCCCAGTGCGTTTATTGCCACTGGTACAGGTAGAGCCTCCTTGAGTACAAGACTCATATGATACAGATTAAGAGGACCAGTCCCCTTGCTGCTATTGTTCACTAGACCGGATTTCCTAGGCTCAGCTTGCTTGTAATAGAAGCCCAGGCCGGAAAGGAAGATTCCTCTGGATTCCTCACTCCGGTAAGGGGGTGCTGACCTACAGAGCCCTTCCAGGAAAGAGGAAGACAGCGAAACCAATTTATTGAACAAGAGGCTCCATGGAGGGCAGTGGAAGCGAGAATTTGCTTTCTCGTGTCTGCCCCTTTCAGCCTGGTCCCCGGAAGTGGTCCTGGCAGATCCCAGGCTCCCCCCTCCCCCACCCCATCACCCTCTGAGGATGCTCCGTGTGCCATCACCCGGCTGTTAAAGGGCCACTCCCATCGGCTCTCAAGGCTCCAATCTGACATCTAATTTATAAACTCCACTGCCCCAGTTCTCAGGTGTGGAGCCGTGCCCCCAACTTGCCCACTGTTCCTCTCCCCTGTTGCAGGTCTCTACACCCCCGAAGGCGTGTGTGGCTCCCCCAGCATGTGCGTTGGGCATGCTGGAGAGAAGACAGGACAGTGTCCCGTAGCTGGTGGAGCTGGAGTTCACTCTCAGCTGTGAAAAGCCCTGGGCTGCGGCAGATACCAGGCCTGGTATCTGGGTTCTGTGCCCACTTGTGTGGCTTCTTTAGAACCTGCTCATTCCCGCTGCCTGTCACCGGAACCGACAGCTGCTGGCAACACCTGATGCCTTCTGTCTGCGAGGCCTGGGGGTCAGCTCAGCCATGCCCCGGAAGCCTCCAGGTCCTCACCCCTGGACCCTGGAAATGCCACCTTACACAGCAGAAGGGACTTTGCAGGTGTGGTTAAGGAACTTGAGATGGGAGCTTAGCCTGGATTTTCCGGATCCATGTCATCAGGAGGGTCTTTATAAGGAGACAGGGAGGTTTGACACAAAAGAAGGAGGCGATGTGATGACAGAAACAGATTTGAAGCTGCCGGACACACCAGACCAGCTTGGTGACCAGACTCAGGTCTCCGGGAGATTGCCTAGTAGTGAGAAGAGACACGCAGACAAACAATTATCGAGACGTTTTTCAGAGAACGGTAAATGCTTTGAGGGTCATAAACTGGGGTGGCATGTTAGCCACGCTGGAGGGGCTGATGTGGGGAGGGAGCCACTTGAATGAGATGTCAGCGTTCCCGGGTCCTGAGCCCTTGCATGTGGTAAGTCCTCAAGTTCGCCTTAGCTAAATTCAAACATGAAAAAACGCAGGTGGGGGACAAAGGGTTGCAGGTGGGGCAGGCTTGCCCCAGGGTCCTGAAACACTCGTGCAAGGATCCTGAGTGGTTTCCTGCCTTTCCCAGTGTGCTGATGTTCCCTGTCCATCCATTCTTCACTCAGTCATTCGGTAAACAATGGGCTTCCCTTGTGGCTCAGCTGGGAAAGAATCTGCCTGCAGTGCGGGAGGCCTGGGTTCGATCTCTGGGTTAGGAAGATCCCCTGGGGAAGGGAAAGGCTACCCGCTCCAGTATTCTGGCCTGAAGAATTCCATGGACGGTATAGTCCATGGGGTCCCAAAGAGTCGGACACGACTGAGCAACTTTCACTCGTTGAACAATTATCTCTTGAACGCTCCTCACCCACTCTGATTGTATGCTAGGCATTTTGCTCTCTGTCCCCTTATTCCAGTTCTGTAGCCTCACCCCAGGCCACCTCTCCCACCAACCACAGGGCTGACAGTATCAGCAAGATGCTTGCCTTCCCTTCCTAAGACCGGGTGTACACCTGCCCCCACCCCCACTCCCCACAGGAGAGCCCCACCCTCTCGGGGAAGCTTAGTTGCTCGGTGCTTTCCAGGTCCCACCCCCTGGACTCTGTCTCCCCAGGTCCAGGCTGAGCATCTAGGAACCTGCAGTCATCACCCACTGCATGCCTGCGTCCTCAGTCTCCTCAGTCACGTCCGACTCTCTGTGACCCTGTGGCCTGTCGCCCACCAGGCTTCTCTGTCCATGGGATTCTCCAGGCAAGAGTACTGGAGTGGGTTGCCATGCCCTCCTCCAGGGGATCTTCCTGACCCAGGGATCAAACCCCAAACCTGCATCTATTACATCCGCCTTGGCGGGTGGGTTCTTTACCACTAGCGCCACCTAGGAAGCTTGTTGCCAAAGTGCAAACTGGGGAAACGCCTCGTTTCAATCGAGCCTCTCATAATTTGCCTTGCAGCAGGGCTGGAACGTGGTGGTTAAATGAGATTCTGGTTCAGCAGCAGCTGGGGGAGGGTGGGAGCTTGCCTTTCTCAGCTGATGCCCACGCGGCTGGATCTCAGACCAGTGTTGAGCTAAGGGTTACCAGACTATAGCACTTCACCCTAGAGCCCTTCCAACGTGTGAATTACAGCTCTTTTCTATAGACCCTTCCTGGGAATCTGGGAATGTGTGAAGGGCTTTGCATCAACCCTTCCTTTGATCTAGTAAAAGCCCCCTTTTACAAACATAGGAAACAGGCACAGGAGGTTAGAGACTTGCCAAGTCATGGAGCTGAGTAACGCAGAGCTGGAGCCTGAACCCAGGAGATCTGAGGCCAACTCTAAGGTGGCCAAGGAGAGAGAACATTTCTGGGCAGCTGTGTGTGTCAGGCCTGCGCTGTTTGCTTTATCACCGCCTCTGATCCTTACAGAGTCGTGTGGTGGACTTGTGAATGTCCTCAACTTACCAAAGAGGAAACCGAGGCCCGGGGCGGCTTGTAACCAGCCCGGCACCAGTCCGTGCCAAGTGGCAGGGCCGGGACTGAGCCCAGCCCCTGATGTCCACGCTGGGACCACTCAGGCCGCCCACCCAGGGTAACCTCTGAGCCGAGCACAGAACTGGAGCTGCTCAGAGACCTGGCCCACGGCCCGCCTGTCACCCCGCCAGCTGTCCCTGCCCAGCCGTAGGCTGTGTGCTCCTTTCCTCCGGCTGCTGGGACAGATTCCCACCACTGGCTGGCTTGAAACAACAGCGCTATATTCTCTTACAGTCCTGGAGGCCAGAAGTCTGAGGTCAAGGTGTCCCAGGGCCCTTCCGGCTTCTGGTGGCTCCTTGGCTGAGGTCTCATCACAGTCCCTGCCTCTATCGTCCCGTGCCTTCTGTGTCCAAGTCTATGTCTCTTCTCCTCTTAGAAGGGATTGGATCAGGGCCCAGCCCACTCAGCATCATCTCCTCCTGACTAATGCCATTGCAAAGACCCTATTACCAGACAATAGGTTCCAAGGATCTGGGTGACCCACCAGGGTTCCTGGCCTTAACTAGAGCCAGACAAGAAGTTCAGGCAAGGCTTTACTGGGGTCCCTCCTGCCGTAGGGGGCAGCGATCACAGCTTACATGTTCCCTGGCTTGCTGGTTCCAACGCGGGGCGGGTGGAGCTGGTTCCTTATTTGGGGTGAAGGTAGGGGTGGGCCCAGGGGTCGGGCCAAAGGGGTGGCTTAGGTGGTTTGCCTGGGTGGTATTGTGTGCAGAGAAGGGGATGCACAACACTGTAACGCTGCATTGGGGGCGGGGAGCCTAATCCAATACCTGGCTCACTACTGTTTTTTCTCCTGACCCCTTGCTTTTGCTCCTGGCTCTTCAGAAGTGACAGTGGAGCTTTTCTGGCTTTTTGGTATCTTTTGTCCAGAATCTGCCCCAACTGCTCACGCACACAGATATTTTTAGTCCCATACAGTTTCTTTGCGTTTTGTTGCTCGATGAGAGGTGTGTCCAGGTGCGAGCACTGCAGCGCTGCGGCAGAGGTCCCCACCTGTCTCACGGGTACATGGGAATCCGCGGGAATGCTACTCAATCCAGTACAAGCCCACCATCTGCCCTCAGCCCCAGGCTGCAGCACGGAACCAGGAGACCAGAGAGGCTGGGGGAGCCGTTGGCAGTCCCTGCAGCGCCCAGAGCTCCGTCACGTGTGGGGCCAGCTGTGCCTTTCCCATCCTGACAAAACGGGGACTTTTGCTCTGGTTTGGTTTGTTGTCCTTTCTAGAATTTTCCCTCCAGGTCTTTTCCCTGCCTGTGGTTGGGAGCTGCCAGGCTGTTGCTGTGTTTGTAAGAGGTCAGAAGCAAAGGATATGGACAAGCGACATGCGGCGGGGGCTGGGGGGGGGTGGGGTNTGGGGTGGGAGGCGGGGGCAGGGCAGGAATGTCACCCACAGGAGGAAATGTCACTAGTTAACAGCCCGGAAATGCATTCGTCCCCTCTGGTGGTCAAACAAATGCAAACAGACACAGGATACCATTTCTTGTCCTTGAAGTTAGGGAAAGTTTCTTGGGTTTGTTTTTCAGTGATAATTTTCAATGCTGGCAGTGATGTGTTTGAAGCAGTCATTTTCAAACAAGGCTTTCAGCCCCTTTTGGAAAGCCATGCTTTCCAAAAGTGCTCCCCAAGAACTGCCAAGAGTCATGCCATTCTATTCAGTGATTCCACTTCTAATCATCTCTCCTAAGGAAATAATCAGAGATGTGGTCAAGTTTTTTGTACCAAGATGTTATTACAATGTTTTTAAAAAACCACGGTTAAAAATATAAATTGGAAATAGCTTAAATGTCTAACCATAGGGGATTGACTGAGTAAACAATGGCATATCAGCTTGATAGAAAAGTGTTTACAGAGTTTGTACTAACTCGGAAGAATGCGATGCTAAGTGAAACAGGATACGTAGTTGTATATCCACAGGACCACAAATGTGTACAAAATTGTGCAGAAAGAAAGGATTTGATGTGCTTGTGATAATGAACGTCTTCAGGGAGTCTATGAAGAGGGGGAAAAAAAGCGAGTTGGCAAGGGGACCGCCTCTGGGACAGAGATGGGCCCTGGGGGAGGGGAGGGAGGTCACAGCCCGGAAATTATCCCCCATGACAAACAGTGTATGAATGGACATGAGATTTTGAAGCATTCTGGGCAGGTACCAGCCCACCCCGGCCCCACCTCCCCACTAATCTCCTGCACGTTCCACATCCTTCCATCCTGCACCCCAAAGGCAGAGTGATTTTCCAAAACACAAATCTAGTCAGCTCATTCCCATACCATGAACCCTTCAATAGCTCCCCATTGACTAAAGAATAAATCCAGGCCCAAGTTGGAAGGCCAGGTGCTTACCAGTCAGCTCACCCGTCTTCCCAGCCTCACCTTTCTCCCCACCAGCCATAAGCCATGCTCTTCCATCCCTCTGTGCATTTGCTCATGATCTCCCCTCTGCTCCCAATCCACTTCTCTTTCATTTCCTCTTAGTAAACTCCTACACATCCTTCAAAACCCTAATCAGTTGCCACCTCCTCTCTGGCCCTTTCCCTGGCTGTCCCCAGGTGAGCTGGAATTTCCCTCCTCTGCTCCCACAATCTCTGAAACTCCCAGTTCTCACTTGCTTTTACACTCTAAAGATTCATTTGGCATCCAGTCTCCTCCTCCAGGCTGTGAATTCCTTAAGGGAAAGGGCGGCACTTCTTCAATCTAGAATCTCCAGAGCCCAGCCATGGAGCCAGACCACAATAAAGACCCACTGATCGTTTGTTGAGTAGTGATTACATGTCATGCCTGACCAAGAAAAAAAAGTTCCAGATGAATTTACTCACTGGAACAACTGTCAGAAACAGGAATTAGGATCCTCATTTAATACCCAGGGAAACTAAGACTTACAGTGCTTAGGGAGTTCAGCCAAGACAGCAAGAGGCAGAGCTATCTGAATCCAAGTATCTTGTGTTCTTTCTAAGACACCTGTATCAGTTTTCCTGGGGCTGCTGTAACAAAGTACCACAAACCAGCTGACTTAAAACAACTGAAAGTTGTCCTCCCACAGTTTCAGAGATCAGAAGTCCAAATTCAAGGTGTCTGCAGGGCCAAGCTCCAGGCTCGGGTGTTCCTGGGTTTGTGGCTGCATCACTCTGGTCTCTGCCTCCATCTGCACGGCCTTGTCTCTGTCTCTCCTCTGGGTGTCTCTTAAAAGGACACCACCATTGGATTTAGGGCCCACCCAGGTAATTCCATCTGCAAAGGCCCTTTTCCCAAAAAAGGCCACATTCCCAGGTTCTAAGGATTAGTGGGGACATGGAAATCTTGGGGAAGAGTCAGCTTTCACTAATTCAATTCAGTTCAGTTCACTTGCTCAGTTGTGTCCGACTCTTTGCGACCCCATGAATCAGCACGCCAGGGCTCCCTGTCCATCACCAACTCCTGGAGTTCACCCAAACCCATGTCCACTGAGTCAGTGATGCCATCCAACCATCTCATCCTCTCTTGTCCCCTTCTCCTCCTGCCCTCAATCTTTCCCAGCATCAGAGTCTTTTCCAATGAGTCAACTCTTCACGTGAGGTGGCCAGAGTACTGGAGTTTCAGCTTTAGCATCATTCCTTCCAATGAATATTCAGGACTGATTTCCTTCAGGATGGATTGGTTGGGTCTCCTTGCAGTCCAAGGGATTCTCAAGAGTTTTCTCCAACACCACAGTTCAAAGGCATCAATTCTTCGGTGCTCAGCTTTCTTTATAGTCCAACTCTCACATCCATACATGACTACTGGAAAAACCATAGCCTTGACTAGATGGACCTTTGTTGACAAAATGATGTCTCTGCTTTTTAATATGCTGTCTAATTTGGTCATAACTTTCCTTCCAAGGAGTAAGTATCTTTTAATTTCGTGGCTGCAATCACCATCTGCAGTGATTTTGGAGCCCCAAAAAATAAATTCAGCCACTGTTTTCACTGTTTCCCCATCTATTTGCCATGAGGTGATGGGACCGGATACCATGATCATAGTTTTCTGAATGTTGAGCTTGAAGCCAACTTTTCCACTCTCCTCTTTCACTTTCATCAAGAGGCTCTTTAGTTCTTCTTCACTTTCTGCCATAAGGGTGGTGTCATCTGCATATCTGAAATTATTGACATTTCTCCCGGCAATCTTGATTCCAGCTCGTGCTTCCTCCAGCCCAGCATTTCTCATAATGTACTCTGCACAGAAGTTAAATAAGCAGGGTGACAGTATACAGCCTTGATGTACTCCTTTTCCTATTTGGAACCAGTCTGTTGTTCCATGTCCAGTTCTAACCGTTACTTCCTGATCTACATACAGGTTTCTCAAGAGGCAGGTCAGGTGGTCTGGTATTCCCATCTCTTTCAGAATTTTCCACAGTTTGTTGTGATTATATATACCTATTATGAGTATATTTATGTCTGGTTTTAATTAGTTTCATTTCTACACAGCGGGTTTCATCGTAATCCAGTCAGTGCTGGCTGGAAAGCTGCCATGGACCACGGTTGGTGAAATTCCATAGATGAAGGATGTGATCCTCACAAAGGGTCCCCATTTAACAAGTTAGCTGTATTCTCTGTAGGCCTGGGGTCAGAGTGGGAGTGCCAGAAAAAAAAACTCTTAGGCCCAGTTGAGTGGTTATTTAGGAACAGCCAAGGGACCAGCTTGTCAAGAGCAAAGCATCATAAGGGACCTGGGATGATCAGCCACAGGGTGGAAGTTGGGGTGGGGGTATCCGGTCAGCCTGCAGTGGAGGAGGCTGGGAGAGGTGCCAGGCAACCCGGCTGGAGATCTGGGCCAGCCTTGGTCTTGGAGGGCCCCGGGCGCTGGGGGAGCTGGACTCTGTGAACTGGGCGCAGCCTCCGCAAGGCCTCAGCTCCTCCCATGCCTGCCCTCCAAGGGGCTCAGCTTTCTCTTGACCTAACTGATGCCCTCAGCTGTGCTGGCTGGTGACATCCTTGGGGCGTCCCCAGAAAAATGACGCTGGGTTCCCCGGGCTCTCTCTTTACAATGAAGAGAAATGAGCGCTCAGCCCTCAGCATCTTATTACCACTATTGAAGGGGGAATGTTGCTAAAAGCCTGCCCCCAATGGCCTTGGTTCACACTTGAGCTATTGTGAAGGTCTTCTCTGTTCTTTCCCCTCCAGCCCTCCCTCCCCAGCTTTGTGAATCAGAAAAGACAATCTGTAGAGACGAAGGGCAAACACATAAATATCCCTCCTTCCCTGCCTTTGGGCGAATCCCAAAATGTTCCCTGCGTCTAAATTGAGTCCCTTCCACAAGAGCCATGTTCTGTCAGGGTCTCCCTCCCACCCCCACCCCCCAGAGCTCCTGGGGTCTGTTTGTTGCTGGAAGCCAGAAGCCCCCAGCTCCCACACTCTCTGTACCTTTGTACCTTGTCCCTCCCCCCATCCCACCCCATCCCAGACCTGCACGGATCTTTCTAACCTGGACAGGTGTGCTCTGCAGGGCCCCGAGCTCTGACTCTGCCCCCTCCCTTCTGTGGGGCCCCTGCTCATCTGTGAAATGGGGATAAGAGTCACTTTTACCCCACTTCGGTAGGGCTTCCCAGGTGGCTCAGTGGTAAAGAACCTTCCAGCCAATGCAGGAGATGTGAGTTCGATCCCTGGATGGGGAAGATCCCTTTACTTCATTGTTTTTTTTTAAACTGAGGTGGGGTTTCCTGGTGGCTCAGTGGTAAAGAACCTGCCTGCCAATGTGGGTTCACTCCCTGAATGCGGACGATCCCCTGGAGAAGGAAATGGTCAGCCCACTGCAGTATTCTTGCCTGGAAAATCCTATGGACAGAGGGGCCTGGCAGGCTACAGTCCATGGGGTCACAAAAGAGGTGGACACAGCTCAGCACCTGAGCAGTAACAACAGCAAAGTGTATTTAGTGTAGAATTGGCCATTTTAACCATTTTAAGGTGTGAGGGACATTCACATTGTTGTATAACCATCACCACCATCCATCCCTAGAACTTCGTCATCTTCCTAAACTGAAACTTAGTCCCCATTAAACACTCAATCCCCTGCCCCTCCCCCGAGCCTCTGGGCCCACCTCTCTGCCTTCTGTCTCTGTGAACTTGTCTCTGCTGGATGCCTCATATAAGTGGAATCATGCAGGATTTGTCCCTTGTGACGGGCTTATTTTATTTCACATAACATCTTTGAGGGTCATCCGTGTCGTAGCCTGTGTTCGATTTTCTCTTTTAAGGCTGAACACCAATCCATTGCACAGATAGACCCTGGTTTGTTTGTCCATTCATCTGTTGGTGTGAGCATGAATGTTTGAGTCAGATCTGTTGAGACTCATATCTGTTTGTCTTCACTTTCAATTCTTTTGAGTATACACTGAGAAGTAGAGTTGAAAATATACCAGAGGTGGGATCGCTGGGTTATGTGCTGACTCCGTGTAAATTGTCACGGGACCACCAGAGTGTGTTCCCAGCCATTTTTACCTTCACTGCACAGGGCTTTGTGTGCAAATTGAAAGTGAGAGCAACCCTTAGCAAGAACCAGAGATTGAGAAACGTTGACTGTGATCCCTGCAAACTGCCCTGCCTGTTACCTTCCAGATGTAACAGACAGGGTGGAGCCTTTGGCTCAGGGTGGAGCTGAACTCCTTTACCTGCATCTAAGACCCCCATGGACTGGCCTTCAGCTTCCCCAGCACCACTTTCTCTGGCCCTTCCTAAACCCTGGCTCTAGCAATTGGGACTGGCTGACCAGTTGGGGTGACCCTGACTGGGGCTCCTTCAAGGAGCCTTGGGTCTTGGTTTGTGTCAGTTCCTTTGCCTGACCCTCCTGCTTTGCCAGTAGCCAATATTCAATTTGTCAATATTCAATTATGAATGTTCATATTCAATAAGAATTTGAATGAAATTCATTTGAAATTGAATTTGAAATTCATTGAAAATCATTTTGAAATGGCATATTCAAGTCAATTCATAATCAATATTCAAGTATGGATATTCAATAATATATCAATTATTCAATTGAAATATTCAATTCAACTTGTCAATACTGGATTATGTGCCACCTCCTATAGGGAGACTTCCTAGTTGTTCACTGTTATGCCCCGTGGTCTTCTGGTGAATTCCTGAAGGCCCAAGAGATGCAGGAAGGATGAAGAAGGTCTCAGACCCTGGGCATCCTGGTCATCTCTTAACGCTGCCAAAAGCTGTGTGGGCACAGGGCTGCATCTGGTCCTTCTGTCTGGAAGCCCTTGATGGGCTGACTCGTGGCGTGAGTCCAGTGAATGAATGAATGAACACGTGCAGCCGCGGGCGCTCGCTCCAGGCAGAGGTCCCATCCCCATGCATGGAGGCTGGGCAGGAAGGCAGCCTGTTGGGGAGGCTTGGTGTGAGAAGTCAGCATTCTGACCTCAGGAAGTTGACCCACCCTCTCGGAAGCTCACACACACCTACCGAGATCTTGTGGGTATCAGAGGTCATGCATGTGACCTCCTGCCTGGGTGGTGCCCTGAGGATAGGCCCGGGATCTTGTGCCCTGGAGATCTCATAGGGGCAGACCATCCCAGGGGCCACTGCTGGTCTCCTTCCAGCACACACAGAACATGCCTCCCTTACCTAGAGAACATCACCCACAGGGGACAGACTACAAGCCCAGAGGTCGCGAAAAAAGGGGAAAATGATCTGGGCCTGAGCCCCCAAACGAATGCCACAGTCTGTGGGCGCTGCTGGGGCAATACGGCTCCCTAGTTCCTCATAAGGAGGACCTTTAATCTGTAGGGCCAGGTATTATGATCTGGTCCAGCCTTCAACAGATGGGGAGTAGTGACTGCTTACCATTTTCTGGAGTTTTCATTTTCCCCGAGGCAGGATTCCAAGTTCTTTCACGTTCATTGCCCATTTAAGCCTTCTCACAACCTCAGGAAGGACATAATTTTATTAGCATCTCTATTTGACGCACAGAGAGGTTGATGAACTTGCTCAAGGTCACACAGCTGAGAAGAGCAGAGCTCGGATTTGAACCCAGGCAAGCTGGCTTTAAAACTTACACTTTGACCACTGTGTTCTGGTGAAATAGATGCTAAGGAAGCAGGTTTGAGAGCAGCAGGATGTGACAGCTGCAGCTGGGGGACAGAAAAGGTATAAAAAGAAAACGCAAGAACTCAGAAGGTTGGCAGTATGGGGGTCTTTGGTGGAAGGGCCTAGAAACATGAGATCAGGCAGGGTTACAGCTTCTTCCTCCCCCCTCCCCACCCCCGTGCCCCTCTGCTTGCTGCTCAGAAGGCTCCCTTCGCGCTGACAAGGCGGCCTCCAGCCCTGCTCCCCCAGGCCCCTTGCAGCAGCCCCAGGCACTGTCTCTTGCCGTCCCCGCGGCCCGAGATGGATGCTGCCCAGGGAGCCGGGCTCCCTGCAGCTGTAGGTCAGGGGGTAGGTGTGGGTGGGAGGCGGCTACTGGCATCTTGGCATCATCACCAAGTGGGGCTCAGTGGGCCTCAGTGTCCTGTGTTAGAGAGGCCAGGAGAGCTGTAGCTAGTAAGACGGAGGGTCTGGGTGCTTGTTTCCTGGGTCCACACCGGCTACCTGGACTCCTCGGCACTAATATCTCAATAAGGAGGATTGCCACCTTCCCTCGGGATGCAGCCTGGAGGCTTTGCCAGGCAAGGCCCATCTTGCCGGGATGCTCTGACACGGACCACTGGTTCTTCGGCCACATTGGGTCGCTGTGAGATCTCAGTCTTCTGGGCACGTGCCAAGAGCCTTACCAGCCTTACCAGGGCAACAAGGGTAGTAAACCAGGTTCTTCCTGTGTGTTCCGCATCTTCCCTGAAGTAGACCAATGCAGGGAAACTGGGGTTCAGTCTGTGTGTGCCTGTGGGGATCAGTCGCTCCCTGGGCATTGGGCCCAGAGATTCTATGGGACACCCTGTTCCCCTGTACTCCTCGGGGTTGGGCAGGAGCCTCCCCATCCCACGGCGGGGGTTCCCAGCTCCAGACCATAGATGTGGAAGCCCCCCGGAACCTGCCCTGTGCCCCTTCTGGTCTCAGTGCCCCCAAGACCCCAAAGGCACTGGAACTCCAGCACCACCCCGCTGGGAGAGGGCACCGGGAAAGGTCGTCATTCCACCTCCCTTGGCTCCTGCCATGCTGTGCCCGTCTCCTCAGAAGCCCTCCAGCCCCACCCTCAGGGGCCTGGCTAACCCTTGCATCTGCAGGACCCTCAGTGCACATCCTCGACTCTGAAGCGTTCCCTGACTCAGCAGTTCACGTGTCCCCAGATAACACACCAGTGAAACAGACACTGGGGTCCTAGAACACAGGGGGCATCTCTGCGCACCACCACCCAGAAACTCTGCCTGGAACACACAGGCACTCGGTAAGTGCCAGGCGAGTTGGGGGTGAAGCCACGGGGTGGGCAAATAGTGGGCTTGGGATCCCCCCTTATCTAGAGTTTGAACCCCAGCTCTGCCACTTGCCAGCTAAGTGGATGTAGATCCGTGGCTTTACCGCTGTGAGCCTGTTTTCCCATCTGGAAAATGGGTGCAGTGACCCTTCCTTTAGGGTTGGTGGAAGGAGGAATAGAGTAACAGGCATAAAGTGTGCGGCACAGAGCAGAGCTGAGTAAGCGCTGGTCCCCACTCCATGCAGAGAATTGGGGCATTTTTAATGTCACCTTTCTATACCTCTAAGAAAAAATGTCACAAAATAAGGAGGCCGCTTAGCGAAAGTTCAGAGCAGGGACTCTGATGCCAGGCTGCCTGGGTTCCTGGGTGGTCACTTATAATCTTAGGCAGATAACTTCTGTGTGCCTACCTCAGTTTATTTGCAGTAAAAATGGGTCGATAATGGTCCCTCCTCACAGGAGGGTCAGAGGGTCAAATGAACTCATCTTAAATTAGGGGTGGCGTGAGCTAAGTTTTGTAGAGCACACGGGACACCACCTGGTTGAAGGAAGTGCCTTGGAGTGTTAGAGAACCAAGCTTCCTTCCTGGGCCTTTGTGGTCTGGGGTTTGGACCTCGCTCTGTGTTTCCCTCTGCAAGGAGAGAAAGACCTCAGTTACTCTTAACAGAGGACCTTTGTTTCGCAGATAGAGTCCGGACGCTGATTTTACATAAAGGCATCCTTTATGGTCCGTGAGGCCGTCATACCATGGGTACCACACAACGGGGAGGACAGATCTGCAGCACTTGAAGCTAGGTCGGCCAGGCCTGCCCATTACGCAGGATTCATGCGATCCTTCTCTAGGAGTGTGGATGTTGAGCAGCTTCGAAATAAACTCCTAAATCTGGGCTGCAGCCCAGCCCATGTGCCCTGAGCAATCAGAATCTTCTGGCCTCTGTACAGTTCCCACCTTCTCCATTACAGTTTTCTCAGACTTCTGTCCACTCACCTTCCATCCCCCCACCAGAGAAAAGAATCCGAAGGATACAGGTTCGAAAACCACTTTCCCTGCTCACTGCTGAGTGACCTTGACCAAGTTACCTACCCTCTCTGAGCAACTCTCATCTTCCTTAAAGTGGGGATAATGCATCATGCTTTCCATGGAGGAGAACCGAGGGGCTTCAGTGAGGTCAGGAAGGAAACGGAACTCAGGTCCTTTCTCTGCTTCATCACCTGGAACCCCTCTTTTCTGAGCTGGCCACCTCTGCCTCAGATTATGGTTAATTTCTTGGGAGCTGAGCACCTCCACTCACAAGTGAGGTCCCCGAGTCAGGATTCAGTGGCCTCCTCCTTGCGTCCCCCACACCCAGCTGTGCCCGGGAAATGCTTGCCTCAAGGATGTGCCACCAAGGGACCCACAGACACCTATCAACATGGATCTTCCCACGAGTGGCTTTTAGACGTCTTTGTTAAGAAACAGTGAATGTTTATCTCTCAGCTTGTTTTATGCTGAAAATGTGAGAGGAGTCAGAAAATCCTCCTGGGACCCCGTGGCGGAGCTGGGGGAGAAACATGGAGAAGAGTAGGGCCAGGCTAACGGGTGATGTGGGTCTGGGTCTAGGACCACAGCCATGCGGTGCGTGGGGCTGGGTGGGTGTTCCACGAGCACAGCTGGAGCCCGGAGGGAGGTGGTGACATCGCGGGTTCTAGGCCAGCGCCAGTGCGATGGCTGGGAGCGTGGACACGGCATTCCACACCCAAGGACACTGCTTGTGAGCAGGCTGTGGGCTGAATGGTAGCCTCCATCAAATGTGTCCACATCCCAGTCCCTGGACCCTCTGTTGCTGTTTATTTGCTCGGTCGTGTCTGACTCTTTGCAGCCCCATAGACTGTAGCCCACCAGGCTCCTCTGTCCCTGGGGTTTTCCCGGCCAGAATACTGGAGTGGGTTGCCATGCCCTCCTCCAGGGGATCTTCCCGACCCAGGGACTGAACCCCTGTCTCCTGCACTGGCAGGTGGATTCTGTACCACTGAGCCACCTGGGAAGCCCTCCGAATGCTCCCTTATCTGGCAAAGGCCTTTACAGATGCGATTAATCAAGGACCTCCAGAGGGGGTAATCCCGTATTAATGAGGTGGGCCCTGAATCTGACAAGTGTCCTTATAGGAGGGAGATTTGAGACAGGAGAAAAAGCCACGTGAGGGTGAGCCAGAGACTGGAGCAGTGGGGTCACAAGCCAAGGAAGCAAGGGCTGCCTTTGCCCCCAGAAACGGAGAGAGAGAACACGCCACACCCCCACCCTGAATTCAGACTTCTGGCCTCCGGAACTGTGAAAGAATAATAAATTCTGCTGAGTATAGCTGCTGTGTGTGTTCCCGCAGCTTCCAGAAACCAACACGTAAGCTTTGTGACTTTGCGGGAATTTCTTAATCTTCTAAATTTCAGCATCTTTGCTTGTAGATAGCACCTAATTTATACAATTTGTAAAGCATGAACCGAAGTATTGGGCTTCCCTGATGGCTCAGATGATAAAGAATCTGCTTGCCCTTTGGGAGGCCCAGCTTCCGTCCCTGGGTTGGGAGGATCTCCTGGAGAAGGAAATGGCAACCCATTCAGTATTCGTGCCTAGAGAATTGCATGGACAGAGGAGCCTAGTGGGCTATGGGGCTACAGTCCATAGGGTCACAAAGAGTTAGACGTGACTGAGCCACAGAACAGCGCTGACACTGACTGAACTGAAGTATTTAGGTTGAATCATGTTAAATTGCCATTTTTGCAAGTCAGAAACAATTGGATGCTGGCAGTTTTGAGTTAACCCAGTAATCTATGCAAAGCGCTTAGAATAGCATGTGGCCCACAGAAAGTGTGCACAACTACAGAAACACACTCCCAGGGCCAGGAGAGATGACTTTTCAACTGGGACTGATAGCTTTCGGTGAAGGGGCATTCACACTGGGCTCTGAGGGATGCATAGGAGCTCATGTGGCAGAAAATGGGGATGCTGAGGGCGGGGGAACACTTCAAAAGGTGGGCCAAGAGGGAAAGGGGGCTTTAGTAGGTACTGGTAGGAGACAAAGGAGCTCCCCTAGGGGGTGGGTACAGGGATGATGTAAGCGCCTACTGAATACAGAACCCTCTGTGCCTGCCCAGCCACCAAAGTGGACTCTCTTCCATCCTATCACAGCATAACTTTCATGAAATACCTGAGTGAGCCACACACCTGCTCACACTCTTCACTGAGGTATGTGACCCTGGGGAAGAAAACTTAAATCTCTTTAGCCTGCATAGGAGTTTCCTGTGGTTGCTGTAATAGATAACCCCCAAAACTGGGAGGCTTAAAATAACAGGTATTCATTTTCTTACAGTTCTGGGACTCAGAAGTCCAAAATCACTTTCACTGGGCTGAAATCAAGGTCAATAAGGCCACATTTCATCTAGAAGTTTCCTTGCATTTTCAAGCTTCCGTGGCTGGTCTTCATCGAATGTCTTGGCTGGCAGCCCCTTCCTCCATCTTCAAGGCCAGCAGCTTAACATCTTACTTCCTTGTCACATGGCCTTCTTTCATGTCAAATCTCCTTCAGGGGCTCGGTCAGTGAAGAATCTGCCTGCAATGCAGGAGACCTGGGTTCAATCCCTGGGTGGGGAAGATCCCCTGGAGGAGGGAATGGCAACTCACTCAGTATTCCATGGACGGAGGGGCCTGATGAGTTATACAGTCCATGGGGTTCTGAAGAGTCCAATTAATTAGAGTTGTTCGGTTAGTCTGAACTACGATCACTAACACTCCCTCTTCAAGGACACCTGTGATTCCATGTAGAGTCCGCCTGTATAATTGAGGATAATCTCCCCCATCCCAAGATCGTTGATATAATCAAACTTGCAAAGTTCCTTTGCCACACACAGTCACAAGCAGAGGTTCTGGGAACTAAGACTCACATGCCCATGGGGACTGTTATTCAGCCAGCCTGACTGGCATTAAAGGTCCCTCCTTTTGTTTGGCCTCTACTCCTCGTCTTCCTGCCTGCTCCACCAAGCCCTGCTCAGACACGCCAGGACCTGCTTCTGCTGGAACACTCTCCCTGCCCCCCGCAGGGTTCCTCTGTCTGGAGATCTCTGTAGTAACACCCCGTGGTGCCCCCGGAGGAGAGCCTCTGAGCCCATCTCCGGCAGCATCTGAGTCCCAGGCCAGTTCTGGACCGGCTCAATGGACAGGAGTTGGAGCAAACTGGGGGATAGTGGAGGACAGGGAAGCCATGGCTTCACAGACCTGGAGTGTGGCAGTTCACGGGGCTGCAGAGTCAGACACGACTGAGCGACGGCATGGGAGGGGACAGCAAAACAAGCACGTCCTGGGAGGACCTGCGTGCGATCTCACAGAAAGGAAGGGACAGGCCAGGCGAGAGCAGGTGGGGTGCTGAGAACGCCCGGAACACAGGCGTGTCAGGGACTCTGCGAGCCCGTGAGCTGTAGCACGCAAGGCTCCTCTGTCCTTGGAATTCTCCAGGCAAGGATACTGGAGTGGGTTGCCATTTCCTTCTCTAGGGGATCTTCCTTCCCTACCTAGGGATCAAACCCAGGTCTCCTACATTGTGGGCAGATTCTTTACTGTCTGAGCCACAAGGGAAGCCCCGATAGGGCTCTTACTATTAATACAGCCCAGCCATGCTGTTTCTCCAAGAGGGAGAAATTCTCATCAGATCTATTCTGAGGATGAGGACGTTGAGGCACAGAGAGCTTCAGTGACTTCCACAAGGTCACACAGCTGGGTCCTTGATCTTGGACTCTAGCTCCCAGAACTGGGAGAAAACACATTTCTGTTGTTTAAGCCACCCAGTCTGTAGTGTTCTTGCTATGGCAGCCCAAGCTGACAAAGACACTCTGTGATCCCACTCATATGGCCTTCCGGAAAAGCGCAGCTGTAAGCACAGAGAGGAGACCGGAAGTCACCAAGGGCAGAGGTGGGAGGATTTCACTACGAAGGGATAAACAGAGCGAATTTGCGGGGGAGGGGGGATGATGGAACTATTCTCTGTGCTCTGAGAGTGATGATGATCACATAGCTCCTAGAACTCTACTCCCTTATAAAACAAATTCTTTCTGTGTATAAATTTTAATTTTTTAAAAAGTTATGGCATGCTGGATCTTAATTCCCTGGCCAGGGATTGAACCTGTGCTTCCTGCACTGGATGCGTGGAGCCCTAACCAATGGACCGCCAGGAAAGTTCTTGTGTATAAATTTTAAAAGAAATGAAAGGTATGCTTTGCTTCACAGACAGAAGGCTGAGCACCGAAGAACTGATGCTTTTGAACTGTGGTGCTGGAGAAGACTCTCCGAGTCCCTTGGACAGCAAGGAGATCAAACCAGTCAATCTGAAAGGAAATCAACCCTGGATATTCACTGGAAGGACTGATGCTGAAGCTGAAGCTCTAATACTTTGCCTACCTGATTCGAAGAGCTGACTCATTGGAAAAGACCCTGATGCTGGGAAAGACTGAGGACAGGAGGAGAAGGGAGTGACAGAGGATGAGATGGTTGGATGGCATCATAGACTCAACAGACATGAATTTGAGCAAATTCCAGGAGATGGTGAAGGACAGGGAAGCCTGGTGTGCTGTAGAAGAGTTGGACATGGCTAAGCAACTGAACAACAACAACAATATCACAGATAAAAAGAACCTTCTGGCTGCTGTTTGGAGAATGGACTAGGGGGGCAAGAGTTGGAGGAGGTTGGACATCAGACAGCGGTAGTGATGGTGAGGCTGGGGGTAGCCAGCAGGGAGGGGAGATGCAGTCAGACTGGCGCTGTGTTTGGAGGTGGAAGTGACAAGAATTGCTGATGGACTGGATGGGGACTGGTCAGGAATGGAGCAGAATCAGTGATGATTTCTAGGTGTTGGCTGTGAGTCTGCCTCGGTGGAGAGGATTGGGGGTAGGGCTCCAACGGCAACCCCGTGTCGTTAGATGGGGTTGGTTCTGGTAGACGCTGCTTTAGTAGCGAACACTGGATTCCAGCTGGAAGCTATGGCCTATGCTCAGAGTTAGCCATGAGTGAAATGATGCTTCATAAGCAATAAATATCCCTGGGCATGTTAAGCATTTCCAAGAGGCTGGCAGGTGTCTCCCTCCGAATCGATCTGGATAAGCCTCATGGCATCCCTTGCTTTCCCTACCTCCCAATGAGTTATTGTAAGTGTCTGTCTTCTTGACCATTTGGGAACTCTCAGATTGGTCATCCATGCTTCCCACTGACTCAGGGTGCATCTGGGTGAGTCCTCTTATTTAAACCTCATAGCCTGAGAGGAGACTAGAATCCAAACCCTCCTTCCCAGCCCCAAAATTGTGGTTGAAGTTCAGGGCTTGTCCCCTCACTGGTCCTGCCAGTCCCCTAACCCTGGATCCAGCCATCACCAACCGGGAACCCCTTGGTTTGAAAAAATTGTTCCTACAGTCACTGGGGGCTGGCACAGGCCTGCAGGGAACCCCTGTGGGCCTCGGTATCCTCATCTGTAAAGTGGAGCCACTCACAGTCATCCCCTTATGTGTGTGTGTTGCTTAGTCATGTCCAACTCCTGCGGCCCCTGGCCTGTAGCCTGCCAGGCTCCTCTGTCCAGGGGATTCTCCAGGCAAGAACAATGGTGGGGGTTGCTAGTCCCTTCTCCAGAGGATCTTCCCGATTCAGGGATCGAACCTGGGTCTCCTGCACTGCAGGCAGATTCTTGACTGTCTGAGCCACCAGGGAAGCCCTTCATCACCTCATGGGAGGTAGTAAAAATCAGGAGAATCCAAAAGAGACACCAAGGACAGGGCCTGACCATGATCTGGGCTCAAAATAGGCTAAGACATTCAACTGCTGTGCTCAGACGCTCAGTCGTGTCCGACTCTTTGCAACCCCATGGACTGTAGCCCGCCAGGCTCTTCGGTCCCTGGGATTTCCCAGGCAAGAATACAGGAGTGGGTTGCCATTTTCTCCTCCAGGGGATCTTCCCGACCCAGGGGATTGAACCCGCATCATCTGCATTCGCAGGTGGATTGGAGAATCCCGTGGACAGAGGAGCTGGTGGGCTATGGTCCATAGAGTCACAAAGAGTCAGACACAACTGAAGCGACTTAGCACGCACGCACAAGCACCACCTGGGAAGCCCAAGACATGCAATTACCGTCCAGAAAAAAATCATGCTCCTTCCAGCGGACACAGTGCTTTCGAGTCTGCAAAGAGCTGAGTAGATAGCATTTCATTCCCGCTGGGTGGCAAGCCCGTGAAGGCAGATCGCACAGCAATGAGGCCTCTGATTCAGGGAGCAGGGAGTAGAGCTCTCAGCCCCACGGCGGGGTGCAGGCAGATGGCCAGGGCTCCAGCCTGGAGGCCTGAGATCTTTCCACACTTCTCTGTGGGAGAGACTGGCCAGCCCCTTGGAGACGGAAAGTGGGTCT
This sequence comes from Redunca redunca, assembly GCA_006410935.1. Taxonomy (NCBI): domain Eukaryota; kingdom Metazoa; phylum Chordata; class Mammalia; order Artiodactyla; family Bovidae; genus Redunca; species Redunca redunca. Next base: position 466,654 of record SJYQ01091790.1, on the reverse strand, counting down.
CTGTGACAGCACTCGGAAAGCAGTGCCTGCACGGACTCACCTCTTTGTTCTTCTTTTTTTTTTGTATTATTTATTTATCTTTGGCTGTGCTGGGTCTTCGTGGCTGCTTGCGCTTTTCTCTAGCTGCAGCGAGCGGGGGCTTCTCATTGCGGTCACTTCTCCTGTTGTGGAGCGCAGACTCTAGGGCGTGCGGGCTTCAAGAGCCGTGGCACGTGGGCTCAGTACTTGTGGTTTCTGGGCTCCAAAGCACAGGCCCAGTCGCTGTGGCACATGGACTTAGTTGCTACGTGGCACGTGGAAACTTCCCAGATCAGGGATTGAACCTGTGACCTGCACTGGCAGATTCCATTGAGCCACGAGGGAAGCACTCATCTCTGTGTTCTGATACCATGTGCTGTGCCTGGCTCCTAAGTGGATACCCTTGGTTAGGTTGCTGTTGTTTGTTCTTAATTTTTTAATTCTTTTAAAAAAAATAATTTATTTTAATTGAAGGCTAATTACTTTACAATATTGTAGTGGCTTTTGCCATACATTGACATGAATCCGCCACTGTGTACATGTGTTCCCCATCCTGAACCCCCTTCCCACCTCCCTCCCCATCCCATCCCTCAGGGTCATCCCAGTGCACCAGCCCTGAGCGCCCTGTCTCATGCATCAAACCTGGACTGGCGATCTATTTCACATATGGTAATATACATGATTCAATGCTATTCTCTGTTCTTAATTTTTATTGAAATATAGTTGATTTACTATATTGTGTTAGTTTCAGGGTACAGCAAAGTGATTCACTTATACACACACACACATATATTCTTTTCCATTATAGGTTATTGTAAGATACTGAGTATGCAGTTCCCTGTGCTATACAGTAGGCTCTTGTTACCTATTTTATGTATAATAGTTTGTTTATGTTAATCCCAAACTCTTCATTTACCTCTTCCTGCCTCTTTCCCCTTTGGTAACCATAAGTTAGTTTTCTATGTCTGTGAGTCTGTTCTGTTTTAGAAATAACTTCATTTATATCTTTTTTTCACATTCCACATATAAGTGATATCTTATGATATTTGCCTTTGTCTGACTTCACTGATTATGATAATCTCTAGGTCCATCCATGCTGCTGCAAATGGCATTATTTCATTCCTTATGTGGCTGAGTAATATCCCATTGTGTGTACACACACACACACACACACACACGTGTATATATATGGGCTTCCCTGGTGGCTCAAACAGTAAAGAATCCACCTGTAATACAGGAGACCTGGGTTTGATCCCTGGGTTGGGAAGATCCCCTGGAGAAGGGCATGGCAACGCACTCCAGTATTCTTGCCTGCAGAATCCCATGGACAGAGGAGCCTGGAGGGCTACAGTCCATGGAGTCACAAAGAGTCAGACACGACTGAGTGACTAAGCACACACATGTATATACGCACCACATCTTTATCCATTCATCCATCAATGGGCATTTAAATTGCTTCCATGTCTTGGCTACTATATCTTCTGCTGCTACGGACACTGGGGTGCAGGTATCTTTTTGAATTAGAGTTTTCTCTGGATATATGCCTAGGAGTGGATGAATGAGGGCTCTGTATGGTGATTGAGTCAGGGGTGTGGACCATGAATACTGAGGGGCCTCCTTCCTAACACTTACTCTAAGCCTGGTGAATGCTGAGCCAGCCTACACAGCAATCCATCACCATTAGTCTCATCTTACAGGTGAGAAAACTAACACTCAGAGAACTTAAGCCACCTGCCAGCCATCACTAGGCCAGTGAATGGTTCAGCCAGAGTTGAATTTAGGCCTGACTGATGCCTGTCACCCTTCCCAAACACCTTCACCCAGGGGTAGGTGATAGGAGAGCATAGACTTTCAAATCAATGTCCTGTTTTCCGTATGAATGCAATCATCCAACTCTTACAAACTAAAAGCTTTTACTACTTATACCAAAATTGCAACCACCTCGACTTTTTCAAAGCCTAGGATACTGGTTTCCCAGGGCTGCCCTCAGGAAGGACCATGGACAGAGGAGTGTCTTCTCGTGGTTCTAGAGGGGCTCCAGGTCCGCATTACAGGACTGGCTTTGCCGATGAAATGTGACTAGAGTGATGTGTGTCCCTCCTGAGGAGGCACTTTAAGGGTCGCCATGTGATCTGGGCAGCTCTCTTTTCCCTCTGCTCCAAGATCAGCAAGTCCCTGAGAGGGGCTGCTGCTGTTTTGTGGTCTGGGATTCAGAAGATGAAGGACAGGCCCACAGAGGCCCACAGTAGACATGGATGGGAGCGTTCCTGCTGATGCTGCTGGGATCTCAGTGTCCCTTGTTACAGCAGCATGACTTGACCTCAGCTGACGCCATACACTGCAGACATCATTTTATGAATTTTAGGGTGTTCAGTGTAGCTCTTCACAGAGATGGAGGGAACCCCTCAGTCCTCAGACCCCTGTGATTAAACTCTACTCATTGCAGTGTTCAGGTTTCCCTGGTGGCTCAGATGGTAGAGTCTACCTGTCAGTGCAGAAGACCCAGCTTTGACCCCTGGGTAGGGAAGATCCCCTGGAGAAGGGCACGGCCACCCGCTCCAGTATTCTTTCCTGGAGAATCACTTGGACAGAGAATCCTGGTGGGCTACAGTTCATGGGGTTGCAAACAATCGGACGTGACTCAGCAACTGACACTTCCGCTTTTCACTTCACTGCAGGGTTCATCTGTTTGTCTTTGACAATATAGCATGGCAACTGAATCGCTGAAACACCAAGTGATGCCCAGGCCTCAGCATTCATCAGGATGCCACTTGCCCCATGGCCCAACGGCAATCAGAGTGGCCACTGCAGGCTGGGCTTTGGAAAGAGACCCAAATTCCCACCTTTGTCCTTCCTACCAACCTGATGGCCATGAGCCAGTTACCAAGTGGCCTGGTGGGTGAGTGTGTTAGTCTGCTTGGTCTGCTATCAGAAAATTCCATAAACTGGGTGGCTTAAATAATAAAAATTTATTTCTCACAGTTCTGAAGGCCAGATGTCCCAGATCAAGGTCCAGCAAGATCAGTTTCCGGTGAGGGCTCTTGGCCTGCCTTGCAGGCGGCCACCTCCTCACTACATCCTCAAGTGGTGGAGAGAAAGAGAGCTCTCTAGGGTCCTTTCCTCTTCTGACAAGGTCACTAGCCCTATAGGATAAGCCCTACCCTTATGACCTCAGTTAAACTTTATCACCTCCTCAAAGGGTCTATCTCCAGATACGGTCACATTGGGGGTCAGAGCTTCAACATTTGGGAGAGAGAGACATAGCATTCAGTCCATAATAGTGTGGTAGGCTGAGTAAAATCCTTCCAAATCCTTCCATGACCTAATTTCTGGAATCTGTGAATGTCACCTTAAATGGGAAAAGAGACTTTGCAGGTGTGATCAAGTTAAGAGTCTTGAGGTGGGCGGTCGCCCTGAATCATCAAGACAGCCTCATATAATCATGCTGGTCCAAGCGGGAGGAGATGGGAAAAAGAGAGGACAAAGTGATTATGGAAGCAGAAACTTCAAGAGATGTTCTGAAGGAGGAGGAAAGGGCCATGAACACAGGAGGCCATGAGAAGGTGAAAGAGGCAAGGAAACACATTCTCTTCCAGAGCCTGCCGAAAGAACCAACCCCGCCAACCCAGTGAGGCTGATTTCAGATTTCTGATTTCCAAAACCCTAAGAGAGGAAGTTTGTATTGTTTTAAGCCATTAAGTCCTTCATTGGAAGGACTGATGTTGAAGCTGAAACTCCAATACTTTGGCCACCTGATGCAAAGAGCCGACTCACTTGAAAAGACCCTGATGCTGGGAAAGATTGAGGGCAGGAGGAGAAGGGGACAACAGAGGATGAGATGGTTGGATGGCATCACCGACTTGATGGACATGGGTTTGGGTGAACTCCAGGAGTTGGTGATGGACAGGGAGGCCTGGCGTGTTGCAGTGGCAAAAAGTCGGACACAACTGAGCGACTGAACTGAACTGAAGCCAATGAGCGTATGATACCTTGTTACAGCAGCCACAGAAAACGAATGCAGCTGCTTGCGGTTTGACTGTGACAGAAAATGCCACCTAAGAGTGACTCAGAGAAGAGAGCTGGGTACAAAGCCTGGAGACAAGTGGCTCAGGGCTGGGGGCAGGGCTCAGCCGTGAGGTCCTTCGAGCGGGTCCCAGCTCCTTTTAGCTCCCTGCTGCACCAACCTGGCCAGGGCCCTTATCTTCATCGTCCATGGTGACATCCACAAAGCAGGCAGCGGGAGGGAGGAAGGGGCAAAGGCGACAGAGGCAAGGAGTGGGCACCAGCTGTCCCTGAGGGAAGGTTTCTAGGAGCTTCCACACAACACTTCCTCCCTTTTTAATTCCTGCCAGGACTTACCTATGGGCCACACCTCACCACGAAGGAGGTGAGACGATTGTTTTTACTCTGAGCAGACACATGCCTGGAGGGAACTTCCACTGCAACAGAAGAAGGGGAGAATGGGTGTGGGAATGGTCCGCATCTGGCATGCTGAACCTGACTGTGAGTCAGGACTGCGTTCACCTGAAGGAACAGAAGTCCTGCCCTAATAAGGCTTCAGCAAATTAAGCTTTGCTTTTCCTGAACAACAAGGAGTGTTTGGTTGCTCATGCAGTGCAACCATTGCAAAGATGACCATGCTTTGAGGGTTGGTTTCCATCCTCAGACTTGGAGCCTCATGGACAAAAAATGGCTGCTGTGGCTCCAAACATCATTTTTATGTTTAAGGCAGGAAGAAGGATGACAAGTACTGCAGTCTGTGTGTCCCTCTTCAGCAGGAAAATGAAAGCTTTCTTATAGACACTCCCAGAAGACTTTGTATAACAGTCATTGGGCAGGACTGGGGTTCACGGCCTCTCTAGCTCCAAAGGGGTATGGAAAACCAAGCAGTCACCTTTCCAGCATATTAGGCAATAGATCTGGCATGCCAATTGTTATTCCATGCGATTGTCATACCAATTGTTATCATCATTATTGTGCACAGACCTATATATGCCCAAAGATGTTCACTACAAGTGTTACTTATCACTGTGAAAAATCATAAACATCTCACATGTTCACCTGTATTGTTTGGGTCCCAACTGATGAGTTGATCATTCAGTGTCTGGCCCCGCCACCTGTGTTACTCCACCTGGAAAACAGAAGAAAATATAACTTACCTTTTATGATTATGGAGAAGAGCAAGGATGGGCACTGAGCTTATCTGGCACTTAGCTGGTGCTCTGTTGCTGTTCAGCTGCTAAGTCACGTTTGACTCTTTCCCACCCCCTGACCTGTAGTATGCCAGGCTTCCCTGTCCTCCACTATCTCCCTGAGTTTGCTCAAACTCATGTCCATTGACTCAGTGACGCTATCTAACCATCTCATCTTCTGCTACCTTCTTCTCCTCCTGCTCTCAGTCTTTCCTAGCATCAGGGTCTTTTCCAAAGAGCTGGTGCTTAGTCAATGGTGCAGAGAAGGCAGTGGCACCCCACTCCAGTACTCTTGCCCAGAAAATCCCATGGACGGAGGAGCCTGGTGGGCTGCAGTCCATGGGGTCTCTAAGAGTCGGACACAACTGAGCGACTTCACTTTCACTTTTCACTTTCATCCATTGGAGAAGGAAATGGCAACCCACCCCAGTGTTCTTGCCTGGAGAATCCCAGGGACTGGGGAGCCTGGTGGGCTGCCGTCTATGGGGTTGCACAGAGTTGGACACAACTGAAGCGACTTAGCAGCAGCAGTAGCAGGCAATGGTAATGTATCCTAACCTCCAGCCCTTCCACTATCTGCCCTAATGGTGAATGCAGCCATGAAATTAAAGATGCTTGCTCCTTGGAAGAAAAGCTATGACAAACCTAGACAGCTTATTAAAAATCAGAGATATCACTTTGCTGACAAAGGTCCATCTAGTCAAAGCTATAGCTTTTCCAGGAGTCATGTATGGATGTGAGAGTTGGACCATAAATAAAACTGAGCACTGAAGAATTAATGCTTTTGAATTGTGCTTCTGGAGATGACTCTTGAGAGTCCTTTGGACTGCAAGGAGAACAAACCAGTCAATTCTAAAGGAAATTAACCCTGAATATACATTAGACAGTCTGATGCTGAAGCTAAAGCCCAATACTTTGGCCATCTGATGCAAAGAACTGACTCATTGGAAAAGACCCTGATGCTGGGAAAGACTGAGGGCAGGAGGAGAAGGGGGCGACAGAGGATGAGATTGGTTGGATGGCATCACCGACTCAATGGACATGAGTTTGGGCAAACTCCGGGAGATAGTGAAGGACAGGGAAGCCTGGGATGCTGCAGTCCATGGGGTGGCAAAGAATCGGACACGGCTGAGTGACTGAACAAAAACAACTCCCAAAATGGAGAAATAATCAGTTTCAATGTTTTAAGCATCTTGTTAGAAACGTTTCTGGTGGGTTTAGCTTGTTGATCTCAGGAGAGTGAAACTCCACCCTCCGACTCTCTAAACTCTGGAGGGAGAGGTGCCTGTGTGGCATGGGGCTGCGGGGGTGAACGGCACTCGCTTAGGAGCAACTTGTGCCTTCCCGTGAGGATGGCTTTCACTCTCCTCTCTATCAAGAGGAGTAGTGCTGACCTCCCAGGCTGTTGTGAGGTTTCACAGGACAAACTACCTCTGGCTAGTGTCTACAGTCTAGCAAACCCCAAACAAGTGCTAGTCCTCTGCTCCCGACATTAGGCACTGGAGGAAGCCTGTTGTCCCCAGGCCCCGGGGCATCCTAACATTAGCAGTGGGGATGCTGCAGCACGCTAGGGGCTGCTAATTGAGTTTAAGTCTCCCCGGCCTGGCCCGTCCAGGACTCCTGGCTAAAAGGTGACCTAATTATTAACGAAAGCCCCAGAGATGAAAGCTCAGACATAATCCACCCCTGAATGGATTCAGAAGGAGCAGATAATGGGACAATAAAATTAATCTAGTAGAAAAACACAATTAGCTGTATCGTTTATAAATCTCCTCTCCTTCCTCATGGGGTGAAGTGGGGAACAGTGTAGCCTGAGCTGTTCATGGCCCAGTGTCCCATTTCACTTGGACGGAGGCATCATTGGCTGGGAAAATATTTCCAATTCACATTTGCAGCGCCTTGTTAGAGGTTTGAAAACAGTCTTCAGAAGCCAGGATGACCCAGAGGACAAAGTCAACGTGACAGTCTGTCATCACTCCCATCCCTTCTCTTGCCTGTTTCAAGTCATTTCAGCACCACTGAAGCTCCGTTTATGGAGAATATACCCACAAGGGGCCCATGCCAGGCATGAGAGCGTTAAATGGATGAGCCCCAGCTTCTGTCTCCTCAGGGTTCACGGGAGACACAGGCCCACCCCCAGCTCCCCACCCCCACCACCCAGTGTGTGACCTTGGGCAGGTACTTCACCTTAGCAAGACTCTGTTTCTGTACAGGTAACGCGCAGAAAATGAGAGTGCCTCCTTCCTCCCGCGGCCTGCCGAGGATCAGGTGGACATCTGCAGAGCCCTCGCCCAGGGCTGGCCCACGGCAGCCTCAGCGACCGAAAGCCGGGATGACGCCCATGGCGGGGAGTGTCATTTATTGAGCACGTGCTGTGTGCCAGGCACTGGTAGCTGCAGAGACCTAAGGACTCGGTCCTGGACTCTCACGAGGCCCCCTCGTGGTTCAGAGGAGGGAACTGGGGCTCGGAAAGGGAAAATGACCTTAGATCTACAAAGTGAGCAAGTCCAGGTCTGAGCCCGGCCCATCAGGCTTGGAAGCCCTAAGCTATTTTCTGAAACAATCCTCTATGTGGAGGCAGGTTGTGAATTGAAGTCTGTCCCCCACATTTCATATGTTGGAGCCCAAACCCCCAGTGCCTCAAAATGTGGCTGCATTGGGAGAAAATGCCTTGAAGGAGGGGATTAAGGTAGAATGAGGTCACTAAGGTGGGCCCTGATCCAATGTGACTGGTGTCCTTATAAGAAGGGGAGATTAGGACACAGACACACACAGAGGGAAGACCACTGAGGATGGAGGGAGGACCACTGAGGATGGAGGGAGGATCATATGAGGATGGAGGGAAGACCACTGAGGATGGAGGGAGGACCACGTGAGGATGGAGGGAAGACCACTGAGGATGGAGGGAGGACCACATGAGGATGGAGGGAAGACCACTGAAGATGGAGGGAGGGCCACATGAGGATGGAGGGAGGACCACTGAGGATGGAGGGAGGACCATGTGAGGATGGAGGGAGGACCACTGAGGATGGAGGGAGGATTACGTGAGGATGGAGGGAAGACCACTGAGGATGGAGGGAAGACCACTGAGGATGGAGGGAGCACCACTGAGGATGGAGGGAGCATCACTGAGGATAGAGGGAGGATCACATGAGGATGGAGGGAGGACCACTGAGGATGGAGGGAAGACCACTGAGGATGGAGGGAAGACCACTGAGGATGGAGGGAGGACCATGTGAGGATGATGGGAAGACCACTGAAGATGGAGGGGGGACCACTGAGGATGGAGGGAGGATCACGTGAGGATGGAGGGAAGACCACTGAGGATGGAGGGGGGACCACTGAGGATGGAGGGAGGATCACGTGAGGATGGAGGGAAGACCACTGAGGATGGAGGGAGCACCACTGAGGATGGAGGGAGCACCACTGAGGATGGAGGGAGGACCACGTGAGGATGGAGGGAAGACCACTGAAGATGGATGGAGGACCACTAAGGATGGTGGGAGGACCCTGTGAGGATATGGGGAGAAGGTGGGCACCCACAAGCCAAGGAGAGCGGCCTCAGGAGAGACCATCCGTGCCCATACCTCATCCCTGGCTGCAGCCTCCAGGACCGAGAACATAGCGTCTGTTGTTTAAGCCCCAGGCTGTGGTGCTTTGTCCAGTGGCTGAGAGGAAGGAGGGGGTGAGCCTCAACCTGGGGAGTGGGGTTGGGTGGTAACGGAGCTGCCCCTGGGCGGGTGGTCTCGAAGTTCACTAGGAGGGGCCGGTAAAGGCAGCGCTGCTTCTGGTCCCCAGGCCCAGCATCTGTTGGTCCGTCGGGCCCTTAGGCACAGGCTGACTTCCTCAGGAGATTTTCTTCTCTCAACCCAGTTCCATCTCGCCTTGAGAAAGGACCCAACCAGGCGACAGAAGGGCTCCCTCACAGGCCCTCAAGTTCCTCTCATGGGTGTGCGAGATACACACACAAAACACACTTGCAGGCACACAAGCATGCATGTGTGTGCACATCCAGGTATACATAGAAACACACATATGCACACGCACACATGGACACAGGCATGCACATACATATGCACAGATGGGCTCGTGCACAAACAACACACCCTGCACACACAGCCGCAGTGTCACAGGCCAGCTGACAGAGTGGTAGACGGGTGACTCCCTGGGTTTGAGTCTTGGCCCTGCCTTAGTTTGACATCTGCAAAGGGGCTCTAACCACAGTTGCTGCACATACTTCACTGCAAGTACGGTATTTAACTAAGTCAGTGTATAAGTCAATGTATATAAAGTCTTAATACAGTGCCTGTTGTGTAAATGCTTTAAAAGTGTTAGCAATTAATAGCATTGTGCTTGGAATCATCCTTTCCCCAACCCAACTGCTGATTCACCAACCATTTTGTGACCTGAGCATTCCCTCCCTATTTTGAAATGTAATTCACATACCATAAAGTTTGCCATTTTTTCCTTTTTTTTCTTCCTTTTTTTTGTTTTTGCTGCGTGTTATGCAGGATCCTAGTTCCCCAGCCAGGGATCAAACCTGCATCCCCTGCAGCAGAAGCATGGAATTCCAACCACTGGACTGCCAGGGAAGTCCCAAGTTAGCCATTTAAAGTGTACAAGTCACAGGTTTTCAGAATGTCCACGAAGTAGTGCAACTACTCAGCTGGTAAACAATCCGCCTGCAGTGAAGCAGGCCCCGGTTCGATCCCTGGGTCGGGAAGATGCCCTGGAGCAGGGATGGGCTGCCTGCTCCAGTGTTCTTGGGCTTCCCTGGCGGCTCAGTCTATAAAGAATCCGCCTGCAATGCGGGAGACCTGGGTTCCATCCCTGGGTTGGGGAGATCCCCTGGAGGAGGGCGTGGCAACCCACTCCAGTATTCTTGCCTGGAGGATCCCAGGGACAGAGGAGCCTGGTGGGCTACATCCATGGGGTCACAGAGAGTCAGACCCGACTGAGCGACTAAGCTCAGCACACAGCACAGAACAGTGCAGCTCTCGCCACTGCCTAGTTTCAGAGTGTTCTCATCACTGTAGACAGAAACTCCATTCTGTTAATGGCCACCTTCTATTCTCTCTCCCCTTCCCCATCCCCAGGCAACCACTAATCTTCCTATGGAAACACTGTCTACCAATGGGATGATACCAATTGGCAAGATACCAATGGGATCATACAATATGTGGGTTTTTGTGACCAATTTCCTTCATTCCACATCATAATATTTTCATCCATGCTGTAGCCTGCATCAGTACATCATTCCATTTTGAGATTGAAACGCTGGACTGGAAGAAACACAAACTGGAATCAAGATTGCCAGGAGAAATATCAATAACCTCAGATATGCAGATGACACCACCCTTATGGCAGAAAGGGAAGAGGAACTAAAAAGCCTTTTGATGAAAGTGAAAGAGGAGAGTGAAAAACTTGGCTTAAAGCTCAACATTCAGAAAACGAAGATCATGGCATCTGGTCCCATCACTTCATGGCAAATAGATGGGGAAACAGTGTCAGACTTTATTTTTTTGGGCTCCAAAATCACTGCAGATGGTGACTGCAGCCATGAACTTAAAAGATGCTTACTCCTTGGAAGAAAAGTTATGACCAACCTAGATAGTATATTCAAAAGCAGAGACATTACTTTGCCCACTAAGGTCTGTCCAGTCAAAGCTATGGTTTTTCCAGTGGTCATGTATGGATGTGAGAGTTGGACTGTGAAGAAGGCTGAGCACCGAAGAATTGATGCTTTTGAACTGTGGTGTTGGAGAAGACTCTTGAGAGTCCCTTGGACTGCAAGGAGATCCAACCAGTCCATTCTGAAGGAGATCAGCCCTGGGATTTCTTTGGAAGGAATGATGCTAAACCTGAAACTCCAGTGCTTTGGCCACCTCATGCGAAGAGTTGACTCATTGGAAAAGACTCTGATGCTGGGAGGGATTGGGGGCAGGCGGAGAAGGGGACAGAGGATGAGATGGCTGGATGGCATCACTGACTCGATGGACGTGAGTCTGAGTGAACTCCGGGAGATGGTGATGGACAGGGAGGCCTGGTGTGCTGCGATTCATGTGGTCGCAAAGAGTCGGACACACTGAGCGACTGACCTGACTGACTGAATATTCCATTCTATGGAGAGACCCATTTTGTTTACTTGTTCATCAGTTGATGGACGTTTGGGTGGCTTCCACTTTTCAGCTTTTATGATTCGCATTAGAATGAACATGGGTGTACTCATTTTTGTATGAGCATGTGCTGGGTGTATTCCTAGGCGTGGAATTGCTGGACCCTCTGTTCATTCTACATTTAAATCCTGGAGGAACCATCATGCTGTTTTCCATGGTGGCTGCACCATTCGACATTCCCATCGGCAGTGTAGGAGGGTTTCCATTTCTTTGCAACCTTGTCAGCACTTGTTACTGTCTTTTGTAGTAGTAGTAGTTGCTGTTATAGCCAGCCCCCCACCATCTCTGCGTCTCTCTCCATGACCTCGCCCCCATCCCACCTTCACCTTCCCCGCATGGCCCAGTGTGCCACTGAGGGATTCTAATAGTTGGGCTGACTGCCAGGACTGTAGTTTTTCCCAGGTGCCCCTGATGAACCTCAGTGTTTGCCTAAGTACCTGCAAAGCCTTCCAAGCTGACCAGGTCACCCAGCAAATATGTTGGAAAGTGCTCTTTCCCTTGTCTGTTCCTCAGTGTCCCCATGTGTAAAATGAGCTCTTAGCGTCTCAAACTTTAGCGCCTCGAAGAGCCAAGTAGGTGAGGTAGCAGAGGTGTAAGGAGGATGGGGGCATGGTGCGGGGGACAGGCATTATTTGCACACAGCTGATTTCTGTCATGTAGGAATGCCTCTATTCTTAGATCCCTCAATTTTTCCAAAAGAAAGCAGGAAATCTGGATGCTTTGCAAAATCTCTTGATTTTCCAATATTTCCAATGAAAGCATTTTTTAAAAGGGCACGCAAGCAAAACATATCTGTGTATCTAGCCTAGTCCAGCCTGCAGAATTCCAGTTTACAAAGCTGGAAGTAATGATTCTGGAACCTGGGTGTACCTGGGAGTCACCTGGAGGACTTACTAAGCCAGAGTCTCTGAGCCAGCATGTCCGGGGGGTGGGGGGAACCCGAATATTTGCACGTGTAACCAGTTCCCAGGTGAGGCCAGTGCTGCTGGTCCCAGGACCCCACCTTGAGAATCACAGCTTTGGACTAACGCTAAGTTCCATCCCAGGTCTGAAAGGCAGGTTCAGGATTCTACACCCCATAGTGCAGGGTCTCCCCTCGAGGGGAGGAAGCGCCACGTCATGGATGGGACTATGGACAGGAGTTAGCAAGCTCCTGTGATGACCACCCGGCAAGGACAGCAGCACAGAGCAGGTACCTCCATTCTGTCAAGCTTCTGCTGTTCAGTTGATCAGTCATGTCTGACTCTTTGCGACTGCATGGACCGCAGCACACCAGGCTTCCCTGTCCATCACCAACTCCTGCTGTGGAAACTCTTCCCCGTGAAACGCTTTGAAAACTCTAAATCAGGGGTCCCCAACCTCCAAGCCAAGGACCAGTACCTCCTGTCAGATCAGCAGTGATGTTATATTAGAAATGAAGTGTATAATAAATAGAAAACGCTTGAATCGTCTCAAAACCATCCCCCTGCCCTGGTCCGTGGAAAAAGTGTCTTCCACAAAACCAATCCCTGGTGCCAAAAAGGATGGGGACTTTTGTTCAAAAGGGCTTTAAAAAAAATGTATATGCCACTGGTGGTAAAGAACCTGCTTGCAAATGCAGCAGATGTAAGAGACCAGGGTTCGATCCCTGGATCGGGAAGATTCCCTGGAGAAGGAAATGGCAACCCACTCCAGTCTTCTTGCCTGGAGAATCCCATGCACAGAGGAGCCTGGTGAGAGTCCACAGAGTCGGACATGACTGAGCACACACTCCCACAGTCCTGTTTCTCTCTTTTTAAAAATTTATTCTAATAAATTTGGCATTTTAGATTTTTTGCTCACAGCAAGTTGGATAGAGATAACGGGGTGAGTGGTAAGGAGGGTACCAGCAGCCCCCTGACAGGGACAGAGGCCACAGAGGTGTCAATAATTAGCCCTACACAAGCCCAGGAGCCTGGAGACACACCCAGTGTGGGAAGGTTCCTGACTCTGTACTCCCGGTCCAGTTCGTGCAGAAAGCTGACCCCATTCTTCTAGAAGCGGTACGATTCTTTTCAGCATCCTCTGTTTTGGAAGACAGGGTAACGTATTTTCCACATTAGAGTCACGGTGGTCCAAAATGAGCAAATTTTCAATCTTTGGGAAAACCCACCCCCATTCCCCAGCTGGACCAGAGAAACAGGGGAGCCTGTCCAACATAGAAAGGGTTATAAATTATGGATGTAAAAAAATAAAATCATACCACAGCCAGAAGTCCTAGGTCAGCTCAGAGCCTGTGGATCGGCTCTGGGCTAATTTCACTGGGCTGCAACTACCCAGCATCAAGAAGGGACAGATTCTGGACAGAACAGCCCCCCCAGGTCATAGCTGAGCTGCCAGCAATGCAGCTGAGGCTGGCACTGCGTAATCTCCAGCACACTCCGAGGATGCTGTGAATTTGAGACACTCTCCCAGGGACCTGGCTCCACAGAGCGTGCAATGTGTTGCACTCAGCCATCTGTGGGCTTTTTAAAAATTCAATAATTAATTCCAGCATATGGTGGTCTCACTGCTATTAGGATTTGGTCTTTTTGTGGTTCTTTTCTTCGGTAAAGGGCTTTTCTAATCATTTGCTAAATAATTTAATGTGAGTTATTGCTACAGCCTGCAAACCTGGCACTTAGCTGGTGCTGGGTGATATGAAGATACCTCTGAACAGAGCAAGGGAAGAGCTGAACGGATTAGGCGGCCCTGGTAATTTATGCCCCAGGTCGAGTGCAGTACCTTGCTTGACCTCACCATGCCCTCAGTAATTTTGCTTCTGATTTATCCTGGGGCATTCTTGGCATGGGAAGAGTGAACCCAGTTGGGGTGGAGGTATGTCTGAAGCAGGAGGGGAATTCCGTTCTGGTCCATTTTATGGAAGGGGAAACTGAGGCCCAGGCAGGTTGGTGGTTTGCCCAAGGCCATGTTGCTAGGATGACTGCTGGCCAACGAGGAAAGGGAGTGAAGGCGCGTAGCTTCTGGGCTACAGTTTAGGGTTTCAGATTTAGGGGATTTGTCCTCCCCCATTTCAGGTCCTAAGTAGAAACTGAAGGGGTTTAGGGGAGAGCAGAGATGAGCATCTGGGCAGGGGCTGGGCCTGGAGCAGAGGGCAGGCTGCAGTTCCGAGGCGCTCGGTCGCTTCAGTCCTGTCCCACTGTTTGTGACCACATGGACTGTAGCCCACCAGGCTCCTGTGTCCATGGGGTTCTCCAGGCAAGAATACTGGAGTGGGTTGCCATTTCCTTCCTCCTTGAGGAGGAAATGGTAGTTTTGGTGGAGAGTCTACATTTTCACTAGGTTCTTCTGAGCTTTGTTTTTTTTTTTTTCAGCTTAGCTTCTCCTAATTTTATTAAATTATTATTATTATTAAAAATTTTACAGCTATACCGCAAAGCATGTGGGATCTTAGTTCCTAGGCCAGGGGTGGAACCCACACCCCATGCAGTGCAAGGGCAGAGCTTTAACTACTGGACCACCAGGGAAGTTCCCTGAGCTTGTCTTAATGACCATATCTCGTCTCAGACCCAGTGGTTTTGTCTGAGAGGTGGAATAATAGAGCTGCACACAGTGGTTTGCAGGGATTGATAGCATTCACTGCCTGTTGGCTCTGGTTGATACAGTCTTTCTATCTATTGTTACAGTTCTTTTATCTGTAAAATGGGTATACTTTGAGACTCAACAACAATGACTGCCCCCACCACCTTGGTATTGATGCTTTCAAATGGTAGTGCTGGAGAAGACTCTTGTGAGTCCCTTAGACAGCAAGGAGATCTAACCAGTCAATTCAAAAGGAAGTCAACCCTGAATACTCCATGGAAGGACTGATGCTGAAGCTGAAGCTCCAATACTTTGGTCTCCTGATGCAAAGAGCTGACTTATTGGAAAAAACCCTGATGACTGGGAAAGACTGAAGGCAGGAAGAGAGGGGGTGACAGAGGATGAGATGGTTGGATGGCATCACTGACTCAATGGACATGAGTTTGAGCAAACTTCTGGAGATGGTGAAGGACAAGGGAGCCTGGAGTGCTGCAGTCCATGGGGTCGCAGAGTCAGACATGATTGAGCTACTGAACACACAACTTTGGAATTTTTGAGTAGTGAGAAAGAAAAGGATAATGGCACACAGTTCTTCACCCAAGAGGTGGTCAGGGCAGGACATGGGGGTATTTCTGGAGGCTCCAGGAAGGGTCTAGGCAGAAGCAAAAACTTTCTCCATTGCCAATTGTATCATGAGTCAAGACGACCAGAGGTAGCTGGTGGCCTGCTAAATGGGATTGTTTGAAGAGGACTTGTCTGCAAAGGTGTGGCCGAGGTCTGGGGCCCAGAAGGTGTGTTCCAGTGGCCTGAGCTGAGGTTGGGGAGCACGAAGGCAGGGCAGGGGGCGGGGCTCCTCCTGAGTGACCTTCTTTTAGGGACAGGGACGCAGGATCCCATTGGTCAGAGGGCATGATGATGTCTGCAGGATTAGAGAGAGGATGGGACAGTGGGAATGGGTCTGGAGGAAAAAGGGCAGGGGGAGGGGTGCCCAGCACATCCCTGGGGATGCCCTCTGTGCAGTGGGGGTGCCTGGGAGGTGAAGGGAAGGGATAGGAGCTGGAGTCTGCCTGGTCTGTGAGTTCACTGCCAGGGCTCCCAGGGAAGATGAGCTGCGGAAAGCCCCAGGGACAGGTTCTCCTTCTCTGAGAGGCTGGTGACAGTGTGTGTGACTCCCCCTGGGCCTCAGCTTCCCTGGATGAAAAATGTAAAACCAGGGTGTGGAACTAGAGGATGATTCAACCTCTGAAAAGCCCTTGATCCTAAGTTACATTGTCACTTGGTCTGCATCTCCTCCCGTCAGGACTGGGGGTGTGTGTTCTGAACTTGCTCCCCTCAAAAACCCACCACATTGGATGTTCTTAGAATGTGCTGTCCCCGCCCCCAGCCCCTTACGTGGGGGGTGAGGATGGGCGGGGTGGTGGGGGCGGGGTTGCGGGGAGTGACGTGGAGGTGCTGCTGCTCCTCCTTCCCCCTCCCTCCCTGCAAACACCGAAAACCTTGGGGTGGGGGATGGGGGGTCAGCGCATGTTGTTTTAAGTCCCCTCTGCTAGACAGTGACAGGCCTTGTCCTCAGTATCTTTCTACTCTACTGTCTTTGATTTCAGGTTTGGACAGATTTGAACATTTGAAAGCAGCCTGGGTTGTGCAAACCATAGGAATTTGGAGCTACCAGCATTTCTTGGAGACAATTGAGTGAGTGAAAGTCACTCAGTCGTGTCTGACTCTTTTCGACCCCATAGACTATACAGTCCATGGAATTCTCCAGGCCAGAATATTGGAGTGGGTAGCCTTTCCTGTCTCCAGGGGATCTTCCCATCTCAGGGATCAAACCCAGGTCTCCCGCATTGCAGGTGGATTCTTTACCAACCTCGCCACCAGGGAAGCTCAGCTAGAGGCTCAACCAGGGAAGGCTACTGGAGTGAGCAGCCTGTCCCTTCTCTAGAGGATTTTCTCAACCCAAGAATCAAACCGGGGTCTCCTGCATTGTAAGCAGATTCTTTACCAACTGAGCTATCAGGGAAGCCCCAACAGGAAAAAATCAACTTCTGCTGACTTTATGCCCATCAGTCACCCAAAATTGCAATTTTCTGATGGAAAAGGCAAACATTTGCAGGACTCAAGTAGGAAGCATTTT
Organism: Redunca redunca; assembly: GCA_006410935.1. NCBI lineage: Eukaryota > Metazoa > Chordata > Mammalia > Artiodactyla > Bovidae > Redunca > Redunca redunca. Next base: position 449,594 of record SJYQ01091790.1, on the reverse strand, counting down.
AAAAATCGTGTTTTCGGGACTTCCTTGGTGGTCCAGTGGTTAACACTCCATGCTTCCACTGCAGGGGGCATGGGTTCCATCCTTGGTTGGGGAGTTGAGTTCCCTCATGCCACAAGGTGTGGCCAAAAATTTTTTTTAATTAAAAAAATGCAGAATAAAAAAAAAACAACTTTTTTTCTTATATCCCAAATCAGGATGAAAAAAAGAAACCTCTGTGATCACTCCCATCATTTTAGATGAAGACACTGAGGATGGAGAGAATCACTCCCCAGAGCGCTGTGTCTTTCTTGCTCACAGCCCCCCAGCCCTGCAGCCCTGCCAAAGCCAAGGACCTCAAAGCCAAAGTGAAGTGGATCTAAGAAATATTTGGGGAAGATCAGGAATTGTTGAGTGGTTCACTAAGGCTATACAGGCAACAACAAACAAACAACCCCCCGACTTTCCCTGAAGACTTCTAAAACCCCAAATACCATAGTTCTGTTTAAAATGTAACAGGTCACCTAATGACTTGGAGCCCCTTTAATCCTGTTTATTTAGTTTCTACAAGTACAGAGAAAGGAACAAAAGTATCGCTCATTCATTTCTTAACCATTCACAGAGTCCCTAGTGTGTGCCGAGGGCTGGGGACTACAAAGGTGAATGAAACACTAAAATCATAAAAATGACCGTATTTATAACTTTGTCTACACAGCATATATTTTAAAACAAGGTCTGGCATTTTCCAGAAATGAGCATCAGCAGCAGGGTTAAACCTAGGAGGCGGAATGTCTCCATGATGCTACAGGCCAGCCTGCTTTCAGCTTGAATTAGACTGTGAATTTTCTCATGACACACTTGAGCTTGGCTTTACAAACCTGACATTAGGATGTCTGAATCTACTGTGAATGTGAGATGAGTGGGTGCCTATTTCATTTAACATCTGGCTCCTGTGCAGTTGCTGTGTGCCAGGCCTTGTTCTAGGCACGGGGGATGGAGAAATGAGAAACTGAGTTCTTTTGCAGGATTTGCTCCTATGCTGTGGAGCATAGGCTGGTATGGGAAGCCTATACCCAGGGCTTGCCCCACATTTGCCCAGAGCTCTGTGGCCTGGGACTAGGCATTTACTTCCCTGAGCTGCAAAGAGGCTCATCAGGACCCTGGAAGAGTCTTCATAGTTATTCTGAGCCCTCATCCTACACCCTTGACAAGCCTCTACCACCTCTGCCTGGCTCCAGCACACGCTACAAGAACAGAGACCACCTAATGAGAGGCCAACGCTGTAATAAGAGCCGAAGCAGGCACTGTGGGCTTTTAAAATAATGGCTCATTTGATCCTCATGAGACAGTGATAGAGGGACTATTATTATCCTCCCTGGTTTATAGAGGGGAAACTGAAGCACAGAGAAGTTAAACAACTCGTCCAAAGTCACACAGCTAGAAATGGAAGAGACAGGACTGGAAATCAGACTGCTCAGGCTGCCTCCTGCTGTGGCAGTCTGGGCTCCAACAAAGTGGGACCAAAGAAGTTGCTGAGAGGCTAGAACCTGGGAACAGGGTCTCGAGTGTTGGGGAGCAGTAGCTGGCTGCCCTGCCCTGTGGAAGGTGGGTGGGTTACTGCAGTCACCTGCAAAGTGAAGGGTCTGTCCCTCGAAGGGAACGCAACCCTAGAAACATCCCTGAAAGAGTCATCTGGAAAAACCAAACCCTTGTCAAATATCCTGCGAGGCACCAGGAATTATAGGCTGTTGGTGTGAGGATGAAACTGGGGTCCCAGGGAAGAACATGGTGTATTCCACACAGATTTCATTCTGTGTGGACTGTAGAAACACCTTAAATCCATTTGCCCTAAAACCACCAACACAGCGTCACTGATCCCCAGTTCTGTGACTGCGGCCTCTTCAATTGACTCTCTAGCCCAGACCCTGCCCCTCCCAGAAAGCATCTGAGACTCTGAGTTCCCCGATTCCCTGTACCCCTAAAGGTGTGAAGCTTATGGTGGGCTCCATGGTGCTCCCCCCAAACACATCCAAATCTAACTCTTGGAACCTGCGGATGTTACTGTATAGGGCAAATGATGTGATTGAGGACTTTGCAAGAACATTAATTTGGATCACCCCAGTGGCCCTGAAAGCCAGTGACAAGAGCCCTAGCAGGAGACACACACAGGAGGGGAAGGGGCGGTGCGACTGTGGAGGCAGAGACTGGAGGGATGTGGCCATAGGTCAAGAAATGGGGCCCACCAAGAGCTGGCAGGGGCAGAAGAGCTTTCCCTAAAAAACTTCTGCAGGGAGAGTGGCTGGCTGCCACCTTGATGTCAGACCCTGGTCTCCAAACATTTCTGCTGTTTTGAGCCCCCCAGTTTGGGGTAATTTGTTACAGCAGCCCCGGGAACGGATGCCTGCACCTCCACCCCTACTTGTGAGGCCTTCTGCCCGCTCTGCCTTCCCTCCCACCCGACTCTAGGATTTCACTTGTTGTCCACAGTCTCTTACACCATCCCTCAGCAGAGGACGTGGTCGCTTACTCCCGTGGGCGCTCTGCTCTGTCCAAAGGCTGTCTACTTCTTTTCCCTCATCTGCCAGCTGCTGATGGGCGGGCTGTGTCTGTGTGCTGCCCTGCCCATGTGTGTGCCCTTCACAGGGTCTAGTATGGCCTGCTAGTGCTAAGTCACTTCAGTCCTCTCTGACTCTTTGCAACCCCATGGACTGTAGCCTGCCAGGTTTCTCCATCCATGGGATTTTTTTAAGGCAAGCACACTGGAGTGGGTTGCCATGCCCTCCTCCAGGGGGTCCTCCCCACCCAAGGAAGGAACCTGCGTCTATTACGTCTGCAGCACTGGCAGGTTCTTTACCACTAGTACCACCTGGGAAGCCCTGGGCACCCAACAAAAAACCCACAGAACGAAACTGCAGAGACCCAATGACTGGCGCCAGCCAAAATCCTTGACAAAATGAGAAAGCAAGCAAATGCACGGCAACTGTCCACTGCTGTTTCTTGGACAACCATGAGTCCTTCACAGGTGACAGAGCCTTGAAGGGGCTTTCGTCACACGGGGTGCAGGAGGCCCACCCAGCATCTCCCTGTGTGGGATTCTGACTGGTGTGTGTGTATGTATGTGTGTTGGGGTCTGTGAAATGCTGGCACCTAAGATGGGGCAAAGCTATTCCCTTGCTTAAGCCCACAAAGTTTCTCATGATCTGTAAGCTTAATCTGCACCTAAACCGGGACCTGAGCAGATTCTGGCCACTCTTCCTCACCTGCTGCAGGAGGAAACAAAAGTGTCAGGAAGGAGGCTGCCCCGGTTCCACGGAAGACCCTGGACCACACACAGATGCCTTATCGAGGCACCAGTCCTGCGTTCAAAAGCCCTCTGCTGAAAGGATGCTAAGGTCAGGCCCCCAAGGCCAGTGGCAGGGGCCAGCACCTGGGACACCTCCCCCCGCCCCCCCACTCCGGGGTCTGCCCAGGGGTATGTGTACGCCAAGAGCCTGGACCCTTTCAGGCTACACTGTGGTCAAAGGCCCACTTGGACCCTGGTGAGGACTTGGAGCCATGTAAGAGGTACCTCATCTGCTGGTACCCTTCTGGGGATTCTGGAACCAAGGTGCCCATGGCCAGGTTCCTAGATTGAGCCGGTGGCTCAAGGCTTGGCAGGCAGTGGCTGCTCCTATTCTAGAGGTAGACTGGGGGGGGTGGCAGGAGGTTTTGCCGGGCTGGTTTGCAGGCAGCTGATGGAAAACGCTGGGCTTCAGGCCACCAGTCAAGCAAAGCAGAAGCAGGCAAAGTGTGTTAAAGTAAGACTTTAGGGAACACCTACTCTGGGTCCTAGCAGGGCCCCAAGCAGGACACAGGGGCCTGGGAAGAGCCCTTTTTCCCTTGAGCCCCCTTCCTCGGCTCCGGGTCTTGCTCCCACACAACCGCAATTTTCTCTGGGGAAGTCCTAAAGCAAGGGTTGGTTGGACGTCTGTAAAATGGGGGCCCTAATCCGGGCAGCTGTGACAGTGGCCCCGCTGCGGAGAGGGTGGGCCAACGGATCGGGTTAGAAACGCTCTTTCTTTCCAGGACGACCCCTTTCTGCGTCCTGGAGGCGTGAGGCTGAGCTGCCTGGAGCGTCCCGAGCTTTCTCTTCGGATCGGGACCAGAGAAACCCTCCGACGCGGCACGCAGCGCGCTCTCTGCCCTGAATTTCCTTCCCTCCAGCTACCCTGGGCGTCCCCCCAAATCCGGGCCCTCTCCCCGGCTCTGGAGAGCGCCCCCCCAATTCCTGCACCCCCGAAAAACTCCCCCCGCTCCGCACTCCCTCCTCGATTCCCATCCGTGCCTCCTTCCACCAGGGACACGCCCTCTCCCGCTCCCAGCCACGCACACTAACTGGACGCTCGGGTCTCTGCCGCCCTCTACCGCCTCCTGGAACCCTCCCTGTCGGACCCCTCCCCATTCTTCAGGACTCCCAGATCGGCTCGACTGCAAGGTGGGGGTGGTGGGGGGAGCACCTTTTCCACTACTTTTGGGGACTGCTTCATCCTTAGCATCGCCCCCCGCCCCTCTCTGGCTTCCAATTGCCTCGCGCCCGGGCCGCCGCCCCGGGATTGCGCAGCCCGCACCTCTCTTGGCCGCCTGCCCCCTCCCCATCCCCGGCTTCCAGCCCTGTGGGCGCCCTCCCGCCGCTCGGAGCCTCCCATCCCGGGCGCGATCCCACCCCTCCTCTGTTCCCCCGCCCCCAGGTCCTAGCGATCGCGGGGTCCCCTGGGGAGCGCTCCCCGCTGCGCCCGGCCCGCGCTCCTTTGTGCGGCCGGTGCGCGCGCTGCGTCAAGGCTGCTGCCGCCACACGCACGCACTCACCGCGCTCAATTAACCCCCGGGAGCGGCAGGAAGGGAGGCGGCGAGCGGGAGGAGGGAGCCCAATCGCGCGGTGCCCCCGCCCCGGCCCCGCGCGGCGCCGCCTCCGCCATTGCTGCGAGCGGGAGCGGGCGACGCGGAGGCTCGGAGCGCGGCCGGAGCCCAGACCTGCCGGAGCCGGGCGTGGGGTGAGTGCCGGCCGGAGGGACCGCGGGGCGCCCGGGCTGGACCCTCCCGCCCGGGAGCCGGGTCCAGGGCCGCTTATCACTCCTAGGTGGGAGAGCCCGGGGTGGGGGTCCCGGGGCAGGTCTCCGGCGCAGCGGCGCCAGGACCTGGGACGCGTCTAGACCTCGCGGGCAGGGGCGGCGCCCCTTCCCCGGCGGCTGTGCGCCCCTGCACTCGGCGCTTTTGCCCAGTGGGTGGGAATCCGTAAGTACACCGCGCCCGCCCCTCACCCCTAGAGCCGCGACCTCTGCATGCTCACGACCCCTCCCCGGAGACCAGGCGGGGGGCCGGAGAGCTCGCCGACGCCCGGGACGGCGGGTGGGTCCGGCTCGCGGTGACTCCCGCCCGGCCCTCGCTCCGCAGGCTGGCAGCCTCGGGTCTCCCGGAACCATGGTGAAGTTGGGGAACAATTTCGCGGAGAAGGGCACCAAGCAGCCACTGCTGGAGGATGGCTTCGACACCATCCCCCTGATGACGCCCCTCGATGTCAATCAACTGCAGTTCCCGCCCCCGGATAAGGTGAGAGGCCCCCCCACCCCGGCACCCCGCACGGCCGGGTGCGCACCCCCAAATCTCGGGTGGCGGCCGAAACAAAAGGATCGCGCCGCGCGTGTGCTGGGGACGGGCTTGGGCGGGGTGGAGGACGCGCCTCGGGGGACCACGTACCCGCGAGGGATTCTGGAGCGGGCGGTCTGCGCCCCCCATCACCCCACCCTCCGCGCCCCGCCTTAGATGACAGCTTCGTGCTGACCCAGGAACTGCGCGGTCCGGAAAGATCCTTTCTTAATTTTCGTGGGACCCTGATCCGAGAGAGGTCCCTGACCCCTCCGCCGCCAGCCCAGCTCTCTGCGCCTGCCTGCCACAGGATACCAGGGGCTCTGCTTTGGGGGTGAGCCCAGGAGCGGCTCGGCGGCCCCTCGCGCCTTCCGGAGTGGTGCAGTTTCCGATTTGCCCCTTTACGGTGGGGAGACCCCTCTCCTTGGCCAGATGGACCCTCCCTGGGGGCCTCCTCCTCTCCCCCCCGCACAGACACACCGGCGGTAGCTGCGGCAGGATGCGCGCTCCTTCGCCGCCACCTTCCTCTCTTTGTTCCTTTTGTGAAAAATCTCCAAATAAGCGGAACACTCGCGCTCCTCAGTGTTAGTGTAACCGGGGACAGCCATTCATCATCCTCTCCTGGAAGTGGGATTTTTGTGTGTGTGCTGAATTTAAAGAATCCCCTCTTTTCTTAAATACAGCCTGCAATCGAGTGCTTTCTGTCCGTTAAGAGCAGTCTTTACAAGAGTTAACGCTTAGAAAACGTTTAAAAGCCTAGACAACTCTGTCGTGAAACGGAGACCTAAAATTGGGCACTCGCATCCTTTCTGCCCGCCTCGCTGCTCTTTAGAAGTCACCCCAGCCACCAGGAAGCGCTCTCTCTTCCCTGAAGTGTGCAGGCATTTCTTGTTTCATTGAATGCCTGGCAGGGTGGTTCTGACTCAGGACTTGTCCTTTATTCCAGCCTGTTGACGATGATGGGTGAGGAGGCTCGGGTGGGGATGGGGGGAGTATCCCTGCCATGGACCCATGCTCTCTGGAGGACTCCTTTATTCACATGGTGGGCCCTTTGATAGGCTTACTCAGCTCCTCCAGGCGGTTCTGATCCTCCCAACTCTTGTGTTTGGGTAGGTAGGCAGGGCGGCAGGGGCTGGAGGGAGCCTGAAACAAGTGTTTCATTTCAAGGAAAAGGATCAGCTGATCTCACCTGTACACCTGGGCCATGTGGGACCACTCTGGGGCATTGATGGTCCAAAAGAGGCTTTGAGGGAGGGGCAGGGCTGCCTGAGGCCTTGGCTCCCACCTCCCTTTTGCTGTGTAGGCTTCAGACTTGCCAGGTTAGCACAGCCTGGCACCACCATCCCCACCTTCCCCTCCTGCCTCAGCCCCGGAGCCGTGGCAGCCTGTACCAGGAACACTGCATGCCGGGACAGCACCCCTGTCAGTCCCTTCCCCCCACTCGGCCTCCTCTTGCGTCCTAAGTCTGTTCCGCTTCGGGAGCGTCTGGCACACGGTTGACTTATAGCAGGGAGGAGGTTTCAGGCAGGTATGAAGTCCTGACCAACCAATTGGGCCGTCCAGGAGTAGCCTTGTTAAGTCACTCAGTTGTGTCCGACTCTTTGTGACCCCTTGGACTGCAGCATGCCAGGCCTCCCTGTCCTTCACTATCGCCAGGAGTTTGCTCAAACTCATGTCCACCGAGTCAGGGATGTCATCCAGCCATCTCATCCTCTGCCACTCCTTTCTCCTCCTGCTCTCAATCTTTCCGAAAATCAGGGTCTTTTCCAGTGAGTCGGCTCTTTGCATCAGGTGGCCAAAGTATTGAAGTAACCTAGGCTGCTCTGAAAGGTGATGAATCTCCCATCCCTGTGATGCTCCCAGTTGGGGATTCTAGCAGGAAGTGATGGTTGGGCCAGAAGATTTCTAAGGTCCACAGATGAAGAAACCGAGTCTCCGGGAGTTTACAGGACATGCCCAAGGTCACTCAACTGATGGCCACCACCTTCCAGGATGTGAAGCTCCAGCAAGACCTCTTGCTCTGCCCTCTTGAAGCCAGACTGTGCTCACGTGGGATATCTCTTAACCCAAGCGGTGGCTCCGTGTTGCTCCCAGCCCGGGTTCAGGGAGGTGATGTCACCTGTCCCCGAGGACACGTGTCTGAGGGCAAATAGTGCAGATAGGGCTGTCGGTGGGCTGTGTGCTGCGTGCCGAGGTTCTAGAGGTGTGACAGTACGGGTAGTCGCAGAGCTGGCAGCCGCGTCAGGGCCAGTCTCCGCTGACGTGTGTTGAACGCTTATTATGCATCAAGCCCTTGTCTGTGTGGTTTACAGCTTTCACTTCCTTTTGTGTTGCTGACATTAGACACCACTGTTGCCCCATTTTACAGGTGTGGAAATGGAGGCACAGAGAGTAAGAAACTTGCCTGAGGTCAGCCTTGTAGTGGCAGAGGCAGACTGAATCCGGGCCAATGGGCTGCTGAGCAGGTCCCCACCGGGCTGAGGGTCCCAGGGATTCCCTCCTCCTCGCAGTAGCCCAACCAGATGGGCTTTGTTCCCATTTCACAGGCCAGGACACTGAGGTTCCAAGTGGCCAAGGGTGTGCTCAGGGTCACGCAGCTAGTCAGGTACAGTTGGGGTTCGAGGATGGCAGGGTTAGGTCCTAGTGCTGCCCTAGAGACGGGTGCCCCTGGACTGGGCACTCAGGCTGTCGGACTGGGCACTCAGGCTGTCAGGCTGGGCAGAGGAGAGCTGCATGTAACCGAAGGGAGGGAGGAGGGGGCCAAGAGAGTGCTTACAAGCGATGTGGCCCTTGGATCGGTTTTTCAGCATCACGAGGCGTGAGCCAATTTCTCCCTGAGGCTGGGTCCACTGTCACAGCTCCGTGTGGGATCCCTGCGATCTCCTGAGTCCTTGTTCTGCCCTGGGTCCCAGCATCATGCAAGGCGGTATGTCCCACCCAGTGAAGGGCGCTGCCACCTGGGTGAGGAAGCAGGTTGGCGGCGGGGGGCTGGTCCTCTCCAGTCCAACAGCCACTTCCTGGCTCCTGCTTTGGGGTGGGGGTGGGCGTTTGTGGATTAGAGACATGTAGCCCCTGGATACCTCGCCACCTCATCAAGTGGGGACAGAGAAGGAAACAATCCCAGAAACAGGGTTTGAGGAGGGCAGTAAATGATGCAGAGAGGCTGAGGGTGGAGGCTGCAAGGTTGGGTTAGGGTTCATCTGAAGCTGGTGGGGATGATGGGAACAGGTTTTCCCTGGGCAAAGGCAGAGCAGGTTTCCTGGTTGGAAAAACATCTCCTGCTTCACAGTGGAGAGTGGAAGGGTAACAAGCAAGGAGACAGACCATTTAAGTGGTAAAGAACCTGCTGGCCAATGCAGGAAGGGTAAGAGACATAGGTTCGATCCCTGGGTTGGGAAGATCCTCTGGAGTAGGAAGTGGTCAACCCACTCCAGTATTCTTGCCTGGAGAATCCCATGGACAGAGGAGCCTGGTGGGCTACAGTCTGTGGGGTCGCAAAGAGTCAAACACAGCTGAAGCAACTGAGCATGCAGAGACAGGGAAGAGAGGAGGATGGTGGGGGTGAGACAGAGACTCCCCAAAAGTGATTTGCTTGAAGGCTAGTTTCCTGTTCCTTCCTAATCCTAGAGGGAAATAGTGCACTTGAATCTTCTCATTTTACCCCTGGCAGCATATAAAAAATAAATGTATCCTTCCTTCCCACTACCCAGACCATGAAGCTCTGGGCAGTGATCAGTCAGTTCAGTCTCTCAGTCGTGTCTGACTCTTTGCGACCCCATGGACTGCAGCATGCCAGGCTTCCCTGTCCATCACCAACTCCTGGACCTTGTTCAAACCCATGCCCATCGAGTCAGTGATACCATCCAACCATCTCATCTTCTGTCGTCCCCTTCCCCTCCTGCCTTCAGTCTTTCCCAGCATCAGGGTCTTTCCCATTGAGTCAGTTCTTTTCATCAGGTGGCCAAAGTATTGGAGTTTCAGCTTCAGCATCAGTCCTTCCAATGAATATTCAGGACTGATTTCCTTTAGGATGGACTGGTTGGATCTCCTTGCAGTCCAAGAGATTCTCAAGAGTCTTCTCTAGCACCACAGTGAAGGGAGTTCACTGTGAAGGGAGCACCAGACAAGGGGGGTGGGAGCCTCAGGTGCTGGGGGCGCACTGCATCAGGAGTCTGGGGCCCTGCTGACCCCTAATAGGCCTGCTGCCTATTAGCCTTGGCTTCGGAGCTTAACTTCTCTGACTCTCTGTTGTCATATTTCCCTTCTAGTGCTGCTTTCAGGATTATCAATGTGTAATTTCTCGCTAGTCTTGGCACAGAGGAGAGTTGTAATAAGTGGTGACTGTACTCATTCTTTTTGTGAAATACTTCCTGGCAAAATGGTGACTTTGAACACTAGAGTCCCCCCCGACAACCTGTCCTCTTTGGACAGGTGTGTCGGAATGCACGTGGCTATACTCCTAACTGTTTGCTTCTGTTTCCTGAACAAGGTGGTCGTGAAAACTAAGACTGAATATGAACCTGACCGCAAGAAAGGCAAAGTGCGTCCTCCCAAGATAGCAGAGTTCACGGTCAGCATCACTGAGGGCGTCACTGAGAGGTTCAAGGTGAGTGGCCCCGGAGACAGGTGAGATGCTGCTTTTGCCCCCAGGACAGGTCCACTGAGCTCCAGAGATGACCTGTGGAATGATGGGAACAGAATGAGACACTAATATGGGCTGACTCCAGATATGCAAAATTGACCTTGTGGTTTTTAAAATTTCTTCTTTCATTTCTTTATTTTCAGAAAATGATCAGTATTACCAAGTTTTAATAATAGGGACAACCCACTCCTCAACTTTCTTTTAGACAGAGGTATATATGGCTTCCTGGGTGGCTCAAATAGTGAAGAATCTGCCTGCAATGCGAGAGGCCTGGGTTCGATTCTTGAGTCTGGAAGATTCCCCTGGAGAATGGAATGGCAACCCACTCTAGTATTCTTGCCTGGAGAATTCCATGGACAGAGAAGCCTGGTGGTCTATAGTCCATAGGGTCACACAGAATTGGACAGGACTGAGCAGCTAACACTTTATAAACAGTTAAATCTTTACCTTAAGTGCAGAAGAGGGGCAAACAATAACAAAAAAAAAGGCAACAATTGTCCTTAGTTGGTGCAAGACCCAGTCTGAGACTTTGCGTTGCAGGCTCACCTGAGCATCCTTCTCCAGGGGGTCAATACTCTCCATGTAACCTGTTTTGCAGATGGGGAAGTTGAGGCACAGGGCGGTCAGGGCCAGGAGTCAGAGGTGGTCCACTCTGAAGCCCTTGTGTTCACACTTCACCTATCACCATCCTTGACAAGATGCGGAGGTGTGGGGCCTGACCAGCTCTGTACACAGGTTGCAGGAAGTGCTCACTTTGGGGAAAGAAACTGCTCCAGACCACTCTTTAGGGAGAGACAGCTACTGAAAGGGTCAGGGTTCCAGCCAAGCCTGGGGACAAAGCCTTCTCCACTGAGTCTGTGTGGCCTCTGAGGGTGGAAGCAGCTGTGATGGTTGAGGAACAAGTTAGGATATTGATATTCTGGAAACTTTGTTTCTTTGGCAAACATGAAAGATGGTAAAATGGAGGCCCTCACCTGGTTTCAAAGGGATGATTTAGGAGACATAAGGCATAAGTCACCCAGGCCCTGAAGGGTGGCCTTGACTGGCCACCCTGGTTGTCACCCACGTGGATGTGTGAGCAGTGTCTTCATGCTGGGTGCATAGACACCTGCCTACCCCCATGCGCTGCAGTTTCCAAAGCCCCTTTGCACATTGCATCCTGTTCTCTCTCTCTGTCAACCCTGTGAACTGGTTAAGAGATGAAATTCAACCCCAAAGGAGTGAGCGGCTTTGTGGGGTGATTGGGTATGCCAGGACATAATCTGGCTTTAAGTCCTTCTTCCCATGCCTTGGTGCTGCCCTCCTGGGCTGGAGGAAGACCGTCTGGGGGCTGGCCTGAAACACGTACACCAGGTCCCATCAGAGTCGCCGTGTCTTTTGTGTCTGGGGGGTGTTACCGGTGTCAGCTTATCTGACCCTCCTATCAGCCTTCCCAGAGAAGCAAGTACCACTAGTGCAACTCAATTTACAGATGGAGAAGTCGAGGCAGAGACAGGCCTGCGCCTGTGGTTTCTGCTGGTGTCCAGGAGGGTGTGCAGGTGAAGGTGCTCTTCTGGCGGTTCCTGGCTTGGTGGTTCATCTGTGTTGAGAGGTTCGTGGGGCATCAGGTCAGACTGACCTAAGAGCACCATCTGCCTCCTGCTCTGGCCAGTCGCTCGCTCATCCCGTCCTGTCCACACCTGGGGCTCAGCCCCTGGCTGAGGCAGAGGTGACCTCATTTTCAAGGTCATGATAACCGTCACCATCTGGATCTCAGCATGGCTGGGTTTGTTATCCCTGCTTTGAACCCTGCCTCTTCTGGCCCTGGCATTTTGTGTCCCTACAAGGCAGTACGCTTTGTGGCCCTTGAACGGCCATCCCTTCATCTGTGAGTTGCCTGCCGGCTCTGACCCCACCTCTGGGGTGCTTTGCTTGTGCTTTTCCCTCATCCGATGCAGGTCCCCAGGTCCCTTATTTAAGGTGTGGATGACGCACCAGAGCCTCCAGGGCTCTCAGCCTTGGCTGGGCCTTTGTGTGGTTACCAGGCTCCGGTTGCCAAGAACCTGGGCCCTGCTCCCACCTCCCAGGGATGTCTAAGAGGTGTTGTCCACAGTTGGTGCTCAGTGGATTTTTTTGCACTGCAGTGGCCTGTTTCCCCAGTTCTATGTGTAAACCAGGCATGTCTGTACACTTAGATTTGTGGCCTTCCTATGATTCATGGCCATCCTGAAGGGAGCATCACAGCCCCTTTTGCAGCTGAGGCCGTTGAGTCCCAGGAGGTCACCAAGGGGGGTGGGGTCCTCCCCACGACTCTCTGCCTCTGAGTCCAATGCCCTTGCATCACCCCTCCTGCCACACACACTGCTCTGTGGGCCCCGCTTCCAGTTTCTAGGCCCGGTTCCCCTTCTGTCACCTTCCAGTGCCAGCTCAGATATCACCTCTGCCGTGAAGCCTCCCAGGATTAACCTCACCCTCCTGGTAGTTCCACTGCCCTTTTTAACGAGGCAATGACAGCCTCTCACAGTAATTGAGTGCTCCCAGGAGCCAGACTCTGGGTCAGGCTCGTTATGTTTAAGATCTCATTTTATGGTCAGAAACCTCAGGGGGCAGGCACTGTTATTATCTGCATTTTGCACTCGAGGGGGAATTGAGATAGAAATCTTGAACCTGAGCAGCCTGTTCTTGGCTGTAACACCTGAGGTCCAGGCGGCTTCTCCTGCAGGACACATTGCACAAGATGCTCTGAGCCCCAGGTGACCCATGTGATGCTGGACTGACTCGCTTCTAAGAAGCCTTTTCCTTTGTTGATTCAGAACCCTGCCCAGTGCCTGCCGTCCTGTGGCCTCTGTCCGAACACCAGTCACCCTCCTTTCCAGCAGCCTTCGGATATGGGGGTGCCCATGTACCTTGAGTCCTCCCCATGTGAGCCTCAAATTTCAGCTTTTTATGTTGTGGTGCCCTTTCTCTGGCCCACGCTTCTCTTCGGGTGTGAGGCCTGTGACCTGGTGCCCCAGTGAGTGGGGTGAGTCTGTCCAGGCGGGTGACCCTGCTAATAAGCAAAGGCCCCTTGACCTGAGTTGGTGACCTGGGGGAGGCGGCTGGAGTGTAGTGCCCCCGAGCCACCGTCAGGCAGAGTGAAGGTGCGGGGTTCTGGGTGCAGACAGAACTTCCCAGCCCCTCTGTGTCAGGCGGAAGAGGAGCTCCCTGATGCCTTCCGTCTGGTGCTGGACACACAGGGTGACAGCTCCGTAAGTCGGGGTGACAGACCAGGCTGCCGACCCCGAGTGGCGAAGTTTCCAGGGACCCTGGCTTGTTGGGTACATTTGATGGTAGCTCCCCAGGAAGCTCCTCTCTGGGCCGGGTGGGGTGTGAGTCCTTTATAGGTGATCATGCAGTCAGCAGGTGACACGCCCAGGTCCCACAGTCAGTGTGAAGCGACCTGGCCAGCTTGACCCGGAGGCCTGTGAGCCCAGCTTGCTCAGCTGAATGACCTGTATCCTGTACACTTCCTGCTTTTGCTCCCAAACAGGAAGCAGGTGTAGCTGGTTCCCTGCCTGCCTGCCGTGGGGGTCTGGGTGTGGAATGTAGCCTCCAGGTATGGCCTGGGGCCACCTGTGTTGGAATCACCTGAGGTTTGATTGTAGCAGTGGGACCTTGGACCCTAGGGTATTGTGACAACCTCTCCAGGTGATTCTTTTGGGTTCGTGACCTTTTGTGGGTGGGGCTGCGTTCTAGCCTGTGGGCAGGGCAGGCTTAGGAAAGCGGGTGCCTTTTGAAGATGCTGAGGGTTTTAGCCTTTCTAGAATGTTCTCTAGGCCTTTTCTTACCCACTTATGTTTCTCGAATCTCTGAATGCATGCAGACAGTGAGGCGTGCTTCTCTGGTGGGTGGTGTCAGCTGGCTGAGGGCGGGGGGCTCTCTTTTGGAAAACGGGTGCATGTGGGCAGCAGAGAGGAGGGCCTGCACGCCCCGGCCC